>NDXB01001718.1:125679-154255 GCA_002631895.1 Agapornis roseicollis | reverse complement strand
CCCCCGGGGGGGGGGAGGAAAGGGGGGGGGGGGGGGGGGGGGGTGTGAGTGAGTGAATATGCTGCCTAGCTGGGTTTAAGCTATGACAGTTCTTTTGGCTAACTGCAAGGTGAATGGCCTTGCACAGTCTTAGATGAATCTCCTCTTTGGTTTTGGTAGCCCTAGATGAAGCACAAATGTATTTGAAGAAAACTTGACCTTAATTTTACAAAGGCAGAGATTACTGACAGAGCACAGGCCAGTACCATCAGCATATCTGAGACAAAACACAAGGTGGCACCAAGCTGTGATGTGTCTTACAAGTGAAATATGGAAGTTCAAGCACATATATAGAGAATAAAAAGCCAGCAGAGGGAATGGTAAAACCAAAGACATGGACAGCCTGCAGTTTTATACATGCAGATCTTGGCACATCTGCAGAATTACTTGTTAGCCTAAGAATAGCAATGCTCAACTCGAAAGATGGTTAACCTGAACTCAAATGAGCATGGTACTTCCCCCCATCTTGCACTGTAAGACAAACAATAGAACACAAGGCTGTCAAAGACGCCATTTTATAAAGGAGTACTGAGGAGTAACCCATTTGATCCATGTAATTTTCCACAACAGATAACATAATAATAAGATGGATCTGTTAAGAAATCTCTGCCTCATCCCTACCACAGTACTCAAGATTGCTGTGAAAACAGTTCCAGGCACAATCTGATACAGCAGAGAATGTGAATCAGACACTGAAAGAAAGGCATTGCAAGAGCTAATTCAAGGTTATACCATTTCCTTCACACATTCTTCCCTTACCTACCCACCCCTCCCTTTTCCTCTGCTGAGTCCTGCATCATTCATTTGTATGGATGTGTTTTAATGGAAGAGGTGCAAGCTGCCTGCAATGGAGAGGGCTGAGACTGGTAAGAGGGCTTCTGTTGATTTTGGCTTTTATTCCAAATTGATTACTGGCCATGCTTGCAAAGGAAATTATTTCCCCTGTTCCTCTACCAATATATACACATGGGTATGTACAGACACCTAAACACTTTTAAATTTACAGTGAGATGTAAGGGGCAGGATATTCAAATACCTCTCAGTATAGCTACTCCAAACTGTGGGATACACCACCACACTGAAAGGTGATGTGCCACTACTTTGATCTTAAGAAGTGGTGAAAGCCAAACCCTCCTCTTTCCCCAATTTTCTTTTGAATAAGCAGAGCGAGGTTGCTTAGGCTCAGTGTCTGGTTTCTGTAGGGCAGTGGACTTCTGCTTTATGCTGTTTGCTTGGTGACATATCAGTGTTACTATCTTGCCAGTTCACTAACAGCTGGTTTCAACAACCACATACATCCGAGGTACTAAACTGAGTGTGGTTTGCACACACATCTGTGTGTGGATACTTGTTTTGTCAGTGAATGAAGGCACATCAGGATATTGGGCATACGTGAATTCAGACCATGTGAGAACAGTAATTTCTGTACAGCCTGAGAAGACTCTTGGGTGTAGAGACCTGAACAGGTTGGGCATGTACATCCTGGTCAGAACAGGCAGGTGATAGCAATATGTGATGCAAAGGCATCTCTGCACAGCAGAGCATGATGCAGTGCAGGCACAGCAGGCAGCATGTGGGTGCCATTAACAGACACCTCTGATGACAGCGTGACCATCACCATTTACGACACTACATTAAACCAGCAGCAGCAAGTGTCTGCTTCATGCCTCTGGTGGCCTTTGTGCTGTTCTGGTTTAGGTTGGCTACAGGGATCACTGCCCTCATATGTTGTTTTTAGAAGTTATGAAATTGTAGAGTTCTCCCGTAGAAAGTACAGGAGAATGAAAAGCTACAGAGCTCCAAAACAGAAGGAGCAAAGGTAAATTCAGTGGAATAGAGGTCCATTTTATGAAGACATTTAAACAGTTTTAAGACTACACTAGTAAATGAACACACCCTTTTTATTACTGAGGTAACCAAAGTGGGGAGAATGGAAACAGCCTGTTATAGGTAAAGCCAAATGAGATGTTGCCTAGTAACTCTCAGCAGGGAAGCATTTAAATCCAGCCAGTTTAGTGAAGCTGATGTTCTGACTCAGAGATTATTTTCTCTGGAAAAGCCTTGAAAACGGGAAAGCTCAATAACAAACATGCAATTTATTTTCCTGTTACAGCAAACCATGGTAACAATGCTTGGGAGAATACAGAATTATTTACAAACTTGCACAAATAAGAACAGACAAGGTATGTTTTCAACAAAAGCACCACTTTACTGAACACGTTTGATGCTGGTTCCTGCCCCCCTCCCCATACAGTCAATTTCACATTCATTTTTATTTTGGGATTCTGAAATACACAAGTGGTAACAGAAGTGTGGATATATTACACAGATTGTTACATTATTACCATATTATTTCTATATGAGGAAGTTCCTGCAGCAAACCCTACTTCAGCTATTGGACACACCATCAAAGCCATTGATTTTAAAGAAGAAAGACTCTGTGTCCTCACTGGTTCTGTCGCCTGGAATAGTTTTAATTAGGCCCTCCTTCTGCTTTTATGTGTGCACAGAAAAGTCACTTGGCTTTGTCAGAGACCTCTCACATCAGGGGAAAAAAAACCCACCTCAAACCTTGTTTGGAGATTCATGTTATTTTTTCTTCCCTTTAGAAGGATATGATGATTTTACAGAAGTAAAAGATTTGGCTTTTGTACATCTGCATTCCTGGGTGACACAACTACTGTTCAGCATCAGCAAAGTCAGGTTCAGGGAGAGTACTTCATTTGAGCAGCCTCAGTGCAGTTCATATTGATAATTATGAATGTGAACTATTGCATAGACATTTTTAATTTAAAAAAATACAATAAACAGATCAACATTTACATCACACCAATCATGAAAAAGCAGACTGCCAAAGGTTTAACACAAAAATATGTATTTATCAACACTCAGCTGGAAAGCAAAGCTGCAGTGGTATAAAAATCTGAGTTCTATATCAAAAGAGTGAATTTTTCACAAGCCTGCTGTGTAAGCAGTAAAAGGATGTTCTATAAGCCACAGATATCCACTTCTCATTGACCAGAGCCTGGTCTGAAGTTTAAGGAAACACTGTTGATACAGAACCTCTGCCCAGAAGGTGGGGGACCATCATCGAATACATGGCCTAGATGGGCTTCACACTGCAACAGAAATTATGTAGCATTATTACCACTGCAATTACAGATCGACTTGGTACTAACTCGAATTAAGAAACTTGTATGATGAATTCACTGTTATGTTGGTGAGGAAGTCTTGGGGAGAGATTAGAAATACATCCCGGAGTAGTCACCTTTTGTCAGTGGGCGATTATCTGCCCCCAGATAAGCAGAGCGCAGAAGAGGAAGCTGAAAGGTACTAATGACCAAAAGTATAGGAAATAAATGGGAGGATTCAGACATCTCAACATATAATGAAAATGTCAAGTTAATTGAGGCAGTCACTGTAGGGACTTCTCAGAGGTCAGCTAGGATTTCCTCCCAAAAATTACTGACAGGAAGAAACAGGATTCAGAATAGCTATCAGTGGCTCATTATATAATTGAAAGGCTATCTTCAGCTGAGGTTCTTGAAAAGTGATTGCTACATATTCCTGCAAACATGAACTCTACAGGAGATACTTGTTACATTTGTAGGTAATACCTAATCCTGTTAGAATGGGCTGCAAGCACACTGGAGGGCAGTGTTAGCAATATTAACAGTTTGGCAAAACAAGCAAAAGAAACCCCAACCCCAAAAGTCTAAGATGGAATTCATTCAACTTAATTGCATACTTTTATACCCTAACAAAAGTAATAAACAGCACAGGTTTAGGGTTGGAAATAAATGGTCAAGGGTGGCAGTTCTGTGGAAGACAACCTGGGTATTACAGCAAGTCCTAAAAGAAATACGGGTCATGGGCTGTGGAAAGGTAAAGATGTAAGATCAGGAACACTATCTGTAACACACCTACACAGCCTCTGATGCAGGCTAGGCACAACTGCAGTGCTATGTCCAGATCTGCACTGTACTCAAGAAGGAAAAAGATCAATTGGAAGGAGTGCAAAATACAGCAATAAGATGACTAACACTTAAAAACACTTCATAAATAGAACCAGGCCTTTCTAGTCTAGAAAAGACATGATTCAAGGAGTCAAAATAGCTACTCAAAATAGAAGGGTGGCTTCTGTGGAGTAAGAGAAACCACGGAAGATAGCTGTGAAGATGTAGGGCACAACCACTGCTGTGCTGGGCAAACAGTAGTAAGTTTCAATGGCTGTGGTGTCTCCATCACTGCATATTATAAGAACAGCTTCAGCAAACATTTAGGAGGACTGAATTATGAAGAACTCCCCCTGTGATGGAGCAAAATGGGTTAAATCTCAGAGTCCCTTCTGCTGTGTGTTCTTCCGTCCTGCAGTTCACCTGTGGTCATCTGAATATGTCTTCTGTCTAAACTCCAACCCTTGGCTATACTTGAACAACTGCTCTCCCTAGTCACATCATTTCTTCAACCCAAACCAACTGCCTGTACTTGATACTTCAAACTACTCATGTGTTTGAACAGTTGCAGTGATAATCGATATTACTAATAGTAATTTTATCGTATTTAGGTAGACTCATTCATGGGCACAAAGAAAATGTGTTTGTTAAGATGTGAGTCTTTGCGTATCACCTCCAAAATAAACATACCTGTTTGCAGACAACTTCGATTCTAGTTGATCCCAATGAGTTATCTGGCCGTCTCATAATATTAGCATTGCTTTCATCTCTGCCACAGGTACCATAAGCCTCAGAAAACGATGGCCATCCAGTCCCAGAATTGAACTTCTTTTCTGAGCTACAGGGGAAATCAGATTTTCTTCTTAATAATAACAGGCATGTTACAAAAAAATCTGATTTTCATAAGAACATTGGATTTTTTCCCTCATTGCTGTCTTGTACTGCTATTAATAATATTTGGCACAGTATAAATTTTCTCACAGGCATCAAACTGTGCTGGAAGCTCTTTTCCAAAGGGAATTCTCAATCAGTCCACAACATGAGCTTTTGCTTCACTGTCTCTGTTTCATTGACAGACTGGCATTCTATAAATCTTGAAAAAAGCTTTTTCCAACAACTGAGGCACTTGCGCGTGCCTCCTGTTAACATCCAGGATTACCAACCCTGCTTAGTTGCATATTAAAGCCTACAGTATGTTGGAAAATATGACCAGAAAATATTTCTGGGATCTAGCATACAGAAATGAGATAATCCATCCTGTTTAAAGATGTGCAAGCTTTGACAGCAGTACTTTCTCCTAGCGAGGAGGGACCTAGTGTGAGTTAGAGTGAGAAATGAAAACAGATTCACATACTCCTGAGGTAAGTGGTCTGGAGACCCTGCACGACCAATTTAGTGGCCTTCTACAGTGGGGCTATGGAACTGATGGACAGGGGTAGAGCAATTGATGTCATCTACCTGGACTTGTGCAAAGTGTTCGACACTGTCCCACACGACATCCTTGTCTCTAAATTGGAGAGACATCAATTTGATAGGTGGAGCACTTGGTGGATAAAGAACTGGCTGCATGGCCACACACAAAGAGTTGTGGTCAATGGCTCAGTGTCTGGCTGCAGGCCAGTGATGAGTGGGACTGTTTAGCCTGGAGAAGAGATGGCTGCGTGGAGACTTCATAGCAGTCTTCCAGTATCTGAAGGGGGCCTATAGGGATGCTGGGGAGGGACTCTTCATTAGGGACTGTAGTGACAGGACAAGGGGTAATGGGTTCAAACTTAAACAGGGGAGGTTTAGATTGGATATAAGGAAGAAATTCTTTCCTGTTAGGGTGATGAGGCACTGGAATGGGTTGCCCAGGAAAGTTGTGAGTGCTCCATCCCTGGCAGTGTTCAAGGCCAGGTTGGATGAAGCCTTGGGTGCCATGGTTTAGTGTGAGGTGTCCCTGCTTATGGCAGGGGGATTGGAACTAGATGATCTTAAGGTCCTTTCCAATCCTAACTATTCTATGATTCTATGACCGTTTCCTCCCGAGTTTCCATGGCTTATCCTATTTCATAAACCCAATGCTCTTACTGGCATCTAGTGGTGGATGGAGACACCAACACCAGCAGCTTTTCTGTGATTGGGTTGAGTCCATTAGTTAACACAAAATTGAAAGCAAAATATCTAGTACAGATAATGTATATTTTGGTGGGATGTTAATACAGTGGAGAAAAACCTTACTTGCAGTGCCTTTTAGAAAGAAAAGACAAACAAGCTGGGCAAAAAACCAAAAAAATCCAACCCAAAGAACAGGAAGGACATGCTTGAGCATGTGTTTCATAATTAACTGTACAGGGCTGTCTTTGAGCAATGCAACTGTGGAAATAAAAGAGAATTTGTAAATACAGAACACAAAGCTAATTTGTGTGGGGGCTGTTGCTCAGTCCTTTACATGACTCCATAAAGACCCATGAGAAATGCTTTTCTATCGCCTCCCTTCCTTAAAACTGGGGAGAAATAGGACACAACACAGAAGCAGGCGGCACTGGAGAAAATGCAGTTTGCAGACTATGTTTGTGTGAGAAGGTATTTAGGGCTCCAGGCCTATTTGGTTCTAGCTAAAAAAGGCTCCCTGCCTCTTCTTGCTGCAAAACCACACCAACACTTTGTCTGCCAGCCAGAGTCCCAAAGAATAACCTGGGGGAACACAAATGCCTGTACACAACTCCTGAGTTTCCTGGGCATGTGCCTGCACTGGTTCTCTCTTACTTTCACAATATTTCAATCAACTCTTTTGACACAGGGACCCTTCTGCTTATTCATATACAGGTACAAGGATCCTCTCTGAAACCCTGTAGAGCTAAGGAAGGTCTTTAATGCTATGTGGGTTTTGCATCTGACCCTGACTGAATCTGTCCCTTACATGCCACTCACAATGCTTCAGTTTATTGTAGATGTTTACACTGATAAAGGATCAATCTTCTGAACTGTTAAACTAGCTCTCAACAGAAATGGTCTCTGTGTGGTTTTACTAACAGTAATATCACTTAGATTCCCTAATAGAAACATTTTAGTACCCAAAAATATTGCTGTTCGAGATCATATTTGTCCTTTGAAGTATTTCACCACTTAATTTATGGATAAAGGGACTTTCCCTAAACATATGCATTAGATTACCCTTCGACACACCATTCCTCCAGCACATGTCATTTACTTTGATCCCTATTTCAGTCGTCCTGGATGGAATCCAGATAATTCTAAAAAGTGCTTTTTGCTGTATGAATCTCAGCTGTAGGTTTATGGTTCGCTGAAGGTTTGAGTTTTCATTAAAGCACCACAATTTGCTATCTATAAAGGTTAGGGGGTTGTTCCATGTATTTCCAACTCTTTCAAATGAGTATTTGGTAGCATAAGGTAATAAATTCTGGTATAAATGCATACACACACATATATACTTTGAAACAAAGGAGGCAATGCTTCATGTTTACCTGTAGCTGATGATCTGATGCATTTGGAAAAGAAAGGGCATTTTTAAATGCACTAGGGAATAAACATAATGAATGAATCTCTTATCAAATACCATTTCCCCCTCATATTTAGTGTCCTCCACAACATAATGCACTCATGGAAAATATATTTTCAGACCATTTTGCACATTTAGTAATTTCCAATTAACAGTTTTTTTTATTATGTACTTTTCTGTAAGTTTGTGGGAGGTTTAATTTCTCTGTATCACTATGCAAAGGCTCAGCATTATTTTATGCTCTAAACAGAAGTGCCTATATTCTCTCACAGTGGATACTGCAAAAAGCAGCAAGACTGTTTGGTGATATTGTTGTTTTGTTATCAGTTTAGCAGCAGCAACAATTCCCTCCAGTGCTCATCTCTTCATAGTGACCTGTCAGTATCTGTTGTCTAATATAAAAGAAACCTAAATTGAAAGAATATTTGAGGGAACTGAAGGAACTTTTGCACAGCTTAATAATTTAAAATTTCTCTCATTTACCTGAATTTCTCAGAGGTATTTTTAGATTTTGTATTTGTTCTCAGAATATTCTCCAATGTGTTCTAGGTTCTGAAGTAAATGTACTTAAAAGTGTTTATTATCAAACCTCTACAGAAAATGATATATTTAAGCAAATGTTCATTTGCATAACAATGAGTAGCTTTCTGTACTTGGCCAAAGGATAACTAACAGTTCACAATTATCAATCTCCAGTTTTACCATTTAATTGCTTAGTTTAGGTTTATTTTTAATACAGCCATTACCTTTTCCCCCCTTTCTTACTGTCCAGATCTCTTGTTCCTCAGCTTCCCACTGAAGTTCTGATCTGTGAGGCATCCTTTAAAGTCTTCATAAAAATGGGCATATCAACCATATTCCATTGAACTCTCAGCTGGGGATAAATAAAGGCTATTTTCTAGATCAAAAATATGAGGAACTGTCTTTTCTGGTTCAGTTACAGAGAACAGAACACCCTCTGAATATCCTACTCCAAGGCATTATATTTCCTTTTACTTAGACTTTAATGAAGTTGCAAAATATATAGCATTGTAAACAGCACAGAGGTTAAAAGCACAATCGTTTACAGACAGGTTTTAAAAGGTAAATGTAACCAAAAAGTCAAAAATAGTGGAATTTAATTTAGGGAGCAAGAAGGGGGTGGAGGTGAAGAGAAGATCTCAAATCCAGTACGAGGGACCCACCAGTAAGAACATAACATTTAGACTAAAGCAGATCAAAAGTCTGTCTAGCTGAGCAGCATAAGTGGCAGAAGACAGCCATGGAAGAGCACTAGAACAGAGCAAACAGGCAGTGATACTCACATAAATACACGTATTTTGTGGCAGCTTGTGTCTTAGGGACCTCTTAAACAGAGATTTATAACCAATCAAGAAGGACAGTGTGTGTGGCAGGAGACAAAGGCAGACCTTAGAGTACCAGCTACTGCCTGCCGCTCCCTGGAGACCCTCATATGCTCGAGAAAAGGGCCTATCTTGTACCTGTATCACCACAGGTGTCCTGGAAATCCTGTACATAGACAGCACTCTGGCACCAAAGGCCTGTTCTTCTGACCTAAGCTTCCCATTCCTCTTATGAAAAGATACTTCTCCTCCTGTCATAGCTTGGACATTTTAAGGATGCTGTGAAATCTAAAGGGTGTTACCTGAACAGTGGAGCATTGCAGCACACGCAGCAGTATACTCCTGATTCTGTGTTATTCAGATAGATCCCACTAAATGGCTTTTAAAAAAGGAAGAAAAAAAGGGAAGTTAATAATGTAGGTCTTTAAAGCGCACCATCTGGAACAAGCATGCAGGAATCAGATTCAAAACAGGAGAAAAACTATAAAAAGACAGCTTCACAGGGGGGCTTTGAAGAACAAACATTAGCAGCCTAAAGAAATGAAGGGCAGGATGCCTTTGGATTAATAGTGAAGACTACCCCCTGCCCCAGAAACTTCGAGAGCAGTCAGATGCATAAATCATCCAGGTACCAGGGCTGGAGTCGTGACCTCTGAGGAACCTGTGAAATGTGCAGCATCCCAAAGACCAGGGCTCTGCTGTGGAGTGCCACGACTTCAAAGTGGTTCTATAAATGGACTCTCTTCTCCCTGAATGGTCTGGAATTGGGATCCTTATTTTATAGATAAGGATTTTGGCACGGCTCACATGATTTAAACTTATGGTACATGCTCCACGCACGCAGAAGCCCTGGCTTTGGGCTGGGGACACCCAATTCTACTTGGCCTCCATCACAGAAAGAAGCAAGGCACGGGGACAAGGTGGGTGGTGACCTGGCACATGAGGGATAACCCAGCTCCTGAATGGAGTGCTATGTGTAAGATTTCCATGGCTAATCTACATATGGTCTGAAAAAGGGGACTATAGGACCAAAGTGTGATCTTCTCCCTCCCCTTTGGAGAGGTCTCCATTACTGCCACACAGGTGGCTGGGCTGGCAGTAGAATATCTGAGAGGAAAAAAAAAGCACCAAAATATGAAAAGAATGTAGAATGTTTTTTTTATCCTCAAACCAGTCTGGATCAGAACAGAATCCACCCAATTCAGTAGGCTGGGTCTACCTTCCACACGCAGCAAAGCAGAGGAAGCAACTGAGTGTGACAGCTCCCTGAAGCAGGTTTTTCTCTGCCCAGCAGGCAGAGGAGGTGGCTTAACCTTGGACAGCATCAATGCTTTTGCTTACCGGTTCGGTTCCTTTTTGTCTTGTAACATAGAATTGCTCTGGAGTCAATTTCTTTTTCCAGTCTGCAGCAGCAGTTGCTTCAGGTTGTTTAGTCAGAGAGCCCGAGCCTTCAGTTAGATACAGAAAGACAATTCACAATAATTTTAAAACCATTTCAGCTTAGACTCTGTTCATGCTTTCCATCATCACCTCAATTCTCCCAAAGTTTCCATGGGTACAGACAGAGCACAGGAAGGCAGTTCAGAGACATAAGAGCATGGGTTGAGCTCAGGACTTTGCATCTGCTTTCCATTCTGTGTGCAACACAGGGAGAGCAGCTCCAGCACACCTCCTGAGAAGGCTCTGATTGGAAATGGGCACCCAAGGTACCATCCACCTGGCCAGCGCAGCCCTCTGTGCTGGCTTAGGATGACTGCCGGTATGCTGGTGCTCCTTCCTCCTCCCTGGGTATCACTGAAAGCTTTGGCAGTTGGCCTCTTGGAAACCCTCAGATACCACAACTAATGCTCATTTATGGGCTGTCAAAGTCTAGCAACTTCCACAGGCCTCTGTGAAGTGGTGATAAGAAGCACTGAAAGAAACACCTACAGCCCAAAAGAGACAGGGCCATAGGACTGAGGAACACAAAAATGGAGAGCATAATCCCATAATGGTGCAAAATCTCCAGCAATACCTCCTGTGAATCATATAATCATAGAATGCTTAGGGTTAGGAAGGACCGTAAGATCATCTAGTTCTAAACCCCCTGCCATGGGCAGGGACACCTCACCCTAGTCCAGGTTGCCCATGGCTCTATTCAACCTGGCCTTGAACACTTCCAGGGATGGAGCATTCACAACTTCTTTGGGCAATCTGTTCCAGTGCCTCACCACCCTCACAATAAAGAGCTTCTTCCTTATATTTAATCTAAACTTCCCCTTTTTAAGTTTAAACCTATTACCCCTTGTCCTGTCACTAATGCCTGATGAAGAATCCTTCTCTGGCATCCTTGTAGGCCCCCTTCAGATACTGGAAGGCTGCTATGAGGTCTCCACGCAGCCTTCTCCGGGCTGAACAGTCTGTGAGCCTGTACACACCATACAGGACATTTATAGGTGTATGGGATTGGAAAAGAATTAATAGATTGCCTGAAAAACAATGACTAGAACAGTTTCATTCCTTCCTAATCGAAAGTGTGAGGTAGGGAAATACCTCTACACTTCCTGCTCATCAGCAGAGGATCCTTGGAAAAAAATCAGCCCGAGCGACAAATGCTTGCCTGGACTCACCTTTTGCAATGCAGAGATGATACGGGGTGTGTGTGGTGTAAAATAAAACTTACAATCACAGTTTACCCATAAACACCTATAATTTAGCCTGCCAGTTCAAGAGAAATACCTACAACAGGCTGATATAGCCCTTTCCGATCAGCTGGAGGACACGAGGGTCGGGGATAGCCTCCCATCGCAGGACAGCTCCTACCATTTCCCCCCGTCTCCATATAGTCTGGGAAGAGGGTACCTGTGGCACCGCGGGTGCTGCTACTGCTGGAGCTTCCTCTGTGGAGGAAGAAGAGGAGGCGGCAGCTCCCGAGCATCCTCCGGAGCACAGGAGACGCCATAGCGGTGGGGCGGGACCGGGAGAGACGCCGGGCCGCGTCCGGCGTCTCTCCCGGTCCCGCCCCACGGCGTTCTATGTGTCATCCATGCGTTCAGCCTGAAGAATTGCCCCTTATGAGTAAAGCACTCCCTTAAACACCCGTGCAACCTTTGCAGGTAAAGGTTTCGATCCCTTCTTTAAGAGCTCAGCTTAAAATGCAGCACCATCCTGTCGAGGCAGTTGCTCACAGCCGTTTTGAAGGAGAACAAGTCTGGTGTTTACACGCGAAAAGTGCTCTTAAAATGCATCTTGTAGGCATTGCTCTTAGTTGTATTGATTGAGAACGTGGTGTGATTTGCAGGCACAGCTGCTTTGGCTTGGTCTATAAATATAGCTGTAATAGGACACGTGGTTTAGTGTCGGCTTCTGGCCTTAAAAGGTAGACCTAAACACAAGGCAGTTTTTCAGGTTAAGCCTTAATGCTGTTGTCTGGGTTTTTTCCCCTGATAGGTGAAATTAGGTCATCGCTGAATGGTGCGGAAGGAACTGGTTTGGTTGCACTGGGTAACAATTGGGTGTTTAAGACAAAATTACTTTCTTTTTAGTCTAATTCTTCCAGCCTAATTTTAAAATCAAAGCAAAAAATAGTGTTGTGTCATCAGTCCTGTGTATACACACCCTTACTGAGCCATCCTCCTGCCTAAGTTCAATGGCAGCTGAGGGCATCCAGCACAGCATATGATCAAATATAATCTGTAATCAAATCCTCTGCTTGGATCCTCATGCACCAGAAGACAGCAGCAAAGCTTGTAGGTGATTGCATTTGCTGCCTGCAGTGGCAGGGGAGAGTGGGACACACAGCTGATTAATGACTTTGTCCTATATAAATAGGCACGGGGGAGTGAAGCCAGAGTACCTTGATAAAAACCCTGGGGAGGTGATGGTGCCTGTGAGTCCTCAGGACCATGGTTCAGAGTGGTAGGAGAGCAGTGCTGCTGGGCAGGAAGGAGACAGCTTTGCCTGAGCTCACAGTGCTGGCAGAGGGCTTCTATCAGTCATTTAGCCATTGTTTAGGAGAGAATTGGAACATGTTAGGGAGCCTTTTTTGAGGAGAGACCCAATCTGACGCTCCCCAGTTCTGGCAAATGGCTTAGGCCTGGAAAGTGCTGGCAGGGGATGGTGTCGCTCCCAATGCGCACTGCCATTGTCTCTGGTTCAGCTGTGCAAGAGTTGCATTTCCCTCCTGTTCCTTCTGGCCTTAATCTCAGGCAGTGGTTGCTGCTGAGGAGGGCAGGTAATCAATGGAGTTCTCCCTGAAGTATCTGGGAAATGAAGGTGGGTGATAGAAAGTGATTAGTCCTGAAATTTGCATGTTTAAATGTAATTGACATTGATTTAATGGGCGCTTTTTTGAAGACAAAATCCAATGAAAAATGAACCATCAATATCTTCCTTGCAGCTCCCTGTTACCGCTGTATCCCAAGATGCAGCAGTTTTGAGGCAGTGGGAGCTGAACTCAGGTCTGCTGCTGTGCCATCATCTTTGGGCTCTGAAGGAGGGGGCTGGGGCCTGGAATGTGCACGCAGGGGAGCAGCAGATGCAGAAGGAGCAGAAGGCATTAGGCTGGTGGTCCTCTCTGTTACCCAGTTTACTGCAAGGCACTCCTCGATTAAAATGAGCATAGTGGTAGAAGAGGCAGATCCTGTTCACCGCAGCAGCAGTGATCCACATTGGAGGTGGTGCACCAGCAGAGTGGGTCCTCCATTCTTCCCTCCAACAGAAGCCTGACCTAGAGTCCTCTGCACCTTTGTGACAGATCTCGCTCAAGCAGAAAACAACACCTGGCTGGATGTATTTCATTTTTCACATCTTCAGTGCTGAAAAACCAAATCATTGTCCTGTCATGCCTCTAATGTCACTTCCCATGGTTACAGCACATATCAAGCCTCGTAGCTAGGCAGAGAACCGTCCTGCATCTCTCCCCATAGACTGTTATAAAAGCCAATTAGGCTGTTACTTAATTTTCCTCCTTTTTCCTTCCCTCATGCACGAGGGGAAGCAGTTCAAAAGTCTCCCCTAGCTACATTATGTAAATTTCCAAGTAGATTCTCTCTGAATAGTAATTCAGCTGGTTTATTGTTAAAAACATCACCTGGCTCCATCCAGCACAGGCACAAGCTGCATCCAGGGAAGGATCACTCATCAGAAGCACAGTGTCATATTAGAGGTGTGTAGATGGGGGAGAAGCTCCCCAGTTCCTCTTGTAGCGTTACTTTGTGCCAAGGCAGCAGCAGCATCATGTGTGTTGGTGTGTGAAGGCGAGAAGAGGAGGGAAGCAGTCACGGTCCAGGCTATCCTGCTAATATTTATTCGGGCTCCAGCCATTTCCCAGCCCAGGCTCCGTGCTGACTGACAGCTTTGGGGACAAGCAGAGCATCAGATAATGCCTACGCTGGCAGTTACTGAGCAGTCAGCCAGGAAACAGTGAGGAGCAGAAATAAAATGAACCCTTGCAAACCTCTGCTTAAGCAGCCTTTGTTAATAAAGCCTCTCAACCTTACTATGTGCAGAAGAAACACTGAAATAGTGGTGTTTGTATTTTGTATGTGCTTGCATGCAATCAGGTTTC
This sequence comes from Agapornis roseicollis, assembly GCA_002631895.1. Classification (NCBI taxonomy): domain Eukaryota; kingdom Metazoa; phylum Chordata; class Aves; order Psittaciformes; family Psittacidae; genus Agapornis; species Agapornis roseicollis. Next base: position 139,867 of record NDXB01001718.1, on the reverse strand, counting down.
CTCTGCTCATTCTGTTTTATGTAATGTATGTCCTCTCCTATGGAATGTTCCACTGAAACATTCAATGTACAAGAATTTAGCCCAGACCTGTCCTGTGTAGTGGCACTGTGTGCCCAAGTCCCTGGAGAATGAAGGAAAGTAGATCAGTATGAGCACATACTTTGGTGGGTAGGCTATATCTGTGGCAAGTTCTATTTTCCCCACAGGAATCTTCACTGCTTATGTAGGAGATGATGACAGGAACTCCACATCCTTCCACAGCAGAGTCTTTCCTCTAACAGACTTGATACAACTCCACAGCTAGTTTCTAGCTGCTCAGATGTTATGAAACTGAGTATGGAGATACTGTTTCCATATGGCAGTGCTATCCAAAGATACGTGGTAATGCTCCTGTGCTGAATTCCAGTAGTGGGAAGAGATTTCAGCAAAAATGGTTAATATCCTTGGAAAAGGATACTGCTGGTTTCCAGAGGTACAGATAGCTTTAACACAAATCTGAACCTCTGTGAAGCTGACCCACGGGTTCTGCTGAGATTCATTTGCGAAGTAGCTTGATGTGATTCAGGTCAAAGACGCCATCAGAAACAATGAACACACAACTTCTTGCATTGTTTGGTTTATGATTTGATATCTCTTTTTGTTAATCATAAGCTATAGGATACCTAATTACTTGACCTCTGTTTTTGGCAAAAAATATAGGTCATAATTGAGGACTAGCTTAAGTAGGAACCTTCTGCTGGAGCCTAAGGCTAGGATTTGAATATAATATGGTAGGAAAAGAGATGGAGAGGAGAGGGGAGGGGAGAGGAGACGAAAGAGGAGAGGAAAGGAGAGGAGAGGAATTAGTTCCAGTTGGAAGGGACCTACAGGTTTGGTCCACTGTGACAAATATTTTGAGTTCGATTGACCAAATGCTGTCCATAGCTCCTGTCCAGCATAAACTACTCTAGGATTCTAATGCTTTGAGAAATTCATTGCAGAATGGGTGAAGACATGAACTCAAACCCAAATGGGTATTTTGCAATCACTCCATGATAGAAAACTATTCTGCAACCAGGCTGCCTGTTCTGCTGTATTTCATCCACTTGGAAAAGCAGACCCACACTCTAGGATGGAGTGAGTATATGTGCAGGGGCAGCTGTTGGGAAGCGGCATCTCCAGGTTTTTCCCCTGGATTGCCCCATGCATTCCCTGTATCATACAGCAAAGTTTCTTGAGCCACATAGACAGTAATAATACATTCCACAAACTTGTGTGTGATTTTTATCCCTTGTACCTCAAGGTAGTGAAGAACTGGGCTGGTTCTTCTTTTACTCAGTACCCAGAGCCTGAACAAAGCTTTGAATGAACAGTTATTTGGCAGCAACCGCAGTAGCAGCAGCTTTCTGTAGGTTATCTTAATGGATTTATCACCCTGCACTAAGCCCTGACCATCTGTTCTAGCCTCTAATTACAAATGCAGAAAAAGCTAATTCACGATTGCATCATAAAAAAGTAAAATATAAATGATTTAAGAGTGGGGTATGTCATGCTTCACTCTGACTGGGGGAAATTGCTCTCCCTTCAGCAGACTTCCCTGATAACAGAGTTTGCCTCCTTCCCAGCAAATGGCAGTTCCTGAGGAGCAGGACTCACCAGAACAGGTTTTATTCCCTCTCATTCATCTGAGATGTATATTTAGATTTGGGATTCACATAAATGCAGTTATGAACCTTCTTGCCTTCTCTCTTAGATGACCCTCCAAAGATTTATTTTTAATGCATTTTCTAATCAAGAAAAGCACAAAATCATACTCCTTAAAAATCCCCCCCAAATTCTGGGTTCCCTCCATATCACCTTTGCTGTGATACTGGCATGATGGCAGTCACCCACTGATTTCCTGCTGGTAACTCATCTACACTGCGGTGCTCTTGGTTTAGAAGAGAGGAGAAAATTATGGGGCTGAGTGCATGCCCTCCTTCTTATGAATGATCTGCCTCATGGCTGGACAGGGAGGGTGGATTTGCCTCTTGGTTTCACTTGAGTAAGCATTATGGAGGAATGAACAGGACTGTTGGTGAAGTAGATGGATAGGGGAGGGATGGGGAAGTGTCTCAAAATGCATTTGGCATCTGGGTTTCTGGAGGCTTTTTAGTGTTTCAGGCACAACCTAAAGCCAGACTGTGATTTTCTCAAATGTGTATGTTATTTGAAAAATAGGAAACACGTAGTAAAGTGGAAGCACTACAAAGCACCACTCACAAAGCTGCCTAAGGGATTTGCATGTGAACAGTGTGCAGTTCTGCTTTGCCTAGTGTGATTTGCCTGCCTCTAACTCATTCTTTCAGCAGGACTTCAGGATTTGGTTATAATCCTTGGTCTCCAGCATGCTCACCAGGTGTCTGTGGGAGAAACTGGCATGCTGCTTTCAGGGCCTGAGCTGGTTTTCCATTTCATGACGATGGAGTGCCTGGTGGTACCCTGGCACAGCACCTCTGGCTCCTGCAGCAATGGGATATGGGGTTTTCTTTTCAGGGGCCATCTGAGCAACTCTGGGTGAGTAAAAAGTCCTACTCCAGCTTCATGTCATGTAAGGACTGGCCAGATCTGCAGGGACAGCTACCTCTGTGGCAGCTCTAGGTTTAGGAGCCTTTTAGAAGACAGAGTGTACAAAGTTGAAGCTGCTGCTGTAGGTGTTCTGGTCCCTGTTTGCTATATAGGAAGAGCTTAGAAAGGATCAGAGCAAGCTCTGTGTTTTGCACAGACCTCTTGTTTCCACACCATACTGACAGTCATCTAGCAGGGAGAAACAACAGTAGATCAGGTATTGGTAGCTTGTTTGTTTATATGCACTGCTTTAATTCTGTAGTGGCAAGCAAAGACACCTTCCCAATACCTAATGTTCAGTGGCATTTCAGTACCAAAACTGAGCACAGACCTGACTGAAGTTTGGACTCCTGTTTGCTCCTGGATTTCTGTGATCAGTAAATACACTGCAAGCAGCGACAACACACTGAACTCGTGGTGGTCCCTTTCTTATCCTTCCCCTATTCCATGCTAGCAAAAGTGACAGACTAATCCCTGTGTAAATCACTGCAGATTTCTGGCCAGAGGTTTTGCCCTGGAGAAGGCTCCCTGACCATCAGAGCAGTGTCCTTCTTGGCACATGTAACACTGCATCCTGAACTCCCCCTGCATGCCTTGTTGTTTGTATTTTAGAAGCATACCACTTGCTACACAGCACTTGGCTTGTGGAAACTGCCATTTCCAATGTAACACGTGGCCCAGTGCTGCAAAGCCCTTGTCCCTGTTAATTCCTGACACTAGGCTGCCTGGTCATTCCTGAAGGAATTTAGTACCTGAAGAGCTCTAAGCTCATCCAATGTTTGGTCTTAAGGCCCCTGGGTTTTTTTGTTTTTCCATACATTTATCCATACCTAAGCCCTTGATCATTTAGATCTCTTTATGGTAGTGCAGCTCCTGTTAATACCAGGTGGAGCTAGGGTTAAACTCACTCACAGTAGGCCTTTTCTACTCCTTACACCACCCCACTGGCAAGGAGGTTCAGGGTTCACAGGAAGCTGGGAGGGAACACAGTCAGGATGGCTGACCCCGCTGACCACAGGAATATTCCATACTATGTGGCATAAGGCTTACTGTATGAAGCTGGGGGAAGAAGGAGGAGGAAGTTGGGGCTGTTTGGAGTGATGGTGTTTGTCTTCCCAAGTAACCGTTATGTGCTTTCCTGGAGATGGCTGAACACCTGCCTGCCCATGGGAAGTGGTGAATGGATTCCTTGTTTTGCTTTGCTTGTGCATGTGGCTTTTGCTTTGCCTGTTAAACTGTCTTTATCTCTGCCCGTGAGTTTGCTCACTTTTACTCTCCTGATTCTCTTTCCCCATCCCACAGGGAGGGAGTGAGCAAGCGGCTGTGTGGTGCTTATCTGCCAACTGGGGTTAAACCACTACAGGGTGTAGGTTAGAAAACACAAGAGATTAGTATCAGCAACAGTAAGGCAATGTAGGGACATCTCCTGGAAACAGCAAGAGAGCGCAGTAATGAATAAACAAGGAACACTGCAGCTATGAGCTGTTATTTACATGTGGGACCAGCTGGCACTGAGGTGCCTGGTGGGGTGGTCAACCTGTCTTGCAAGAGAAGGGTGAACTGGCTTTGGAGCAATTTCTGTTCCACAAGAACTTAGCACCATGTTTGGAAGCAAACTTGCACGACGCTGGCACCACAGAAGGGAAAGGTGTTACACACCATGGAGTCCACAGAGGATTCTGTTACTTTTGGCAGTTTTATGCAGCACGGATGAGGGAGTGAGAAACAGCAGTGGACAGCTCTAAAGCTTTAGGTGAACTGGAAAAGGTTTGTTCACAGGTAGACAGCATGCAAAACCTAATGTCACTGCACTTACTAGAAGAGTCTTTTGTTGAAGAGCCTTTTTTGTCTCTATTCTAAAATCGGCAAGGTGATCTCGCATACACCAAGTGTTAGCACTGCTGGCAGACAGGGTCAAAGAAACCCTCTGCTGTGTCTGCAAGGTCAGGATAGAATAAGGAGAGCTGGTTGTAAACAGTGTTTGAAAAGGTGGGTATAGCCTGGGCAAAGGGCTGCATGAACGACAGAATCTGCTGCCTACTTTGGTATGATTGCTTTTCTCATCTGGCTATATTTTCCCCAACATTTATCAACCCCAAGCAAAAACTGGCTTCAATTATGCTTTGCACATGATTTCCGTAGATGGTATCTCAGCATGTCAGTGAAACATCAATGAGCTGGAAGAACTAGCTGGTTCATTAGCATGCAAATAAGCTCACTCTTTAATGAGAGAAAAGCTTTTACTACCTCATTGTGTCTCCAGTACACTAATACCTTCTATGTCCTACAAATAACATTTTTATAGGTCAAAGACATGTATGTGTGTGTGTCTCCCTCTGTGTTTCTGTCATTTCTGCACATACTCTACCTGTACCTGAATTGTGAATTCTGTGATAGCGGGCAAGGAAGGCCAGATCAGGTTATCCCAATATCTCACATATCTTTCAGTGTCAGAGTGTTTTTATAATAGGAAAAGAAATAGCTCATTAAGAGGGCTAAAGAGCTGTTAATTTATCTGCTGTAATAGCTTCCTTGGTAAAGAGTGTGAAAAAAATCATGCCCCCGATCCACACAGCGGTATTGCAAAGCAAACAAGAGACAAAAAACTGCAGTGTCCCCTGGTTACTCCCCTCACCTTTTGAGAGATGTTCAGCTGCTTGGGAGGAGACACCTTGGCAGAGCTGCAGTGGGATAAGGTTGGCTTTCTGGATGTGCCAGGAGCTGGCTGCACATGTCTGCCTGTGCAGTGCTATGTGCTGTCATTGCTGCATAGTGCTTCACTGTGGTTTGGATGTATTGATCATCACTCAGCAGTTTACCTGCTTTAGCTGACCTCCGGTTCCCGCCCCTGCTCAGTCCGGCCTCCCAGAGCTCACTGCATGGCCAGCCCCACTTCTCAGTGTGTGCGTGGCATCCCTCTGGCTTTTAGGGCTGCAAATATCCAGTGCCACACACAGACCCAATGTATGGCATTCAAAGAGCTCTTTTTTAGCTTCTGCAGTTCAGGGAAATAGATTGTACTGGTGAAAAACAGGTCTTTTGTCAAGGATTCACCAAGGTGAGAGTTTTTCACTTTTTGTCAAGGTAAGGGTTTCGCCATTGTTGTACTATCAGCAAAGATACTGAGGAGAGACTGGCTGGGGATGTTTCTGTGCAAAGCAATGCCTGTGGTCCATAACCACCCCAGCCCACAGACAAACACGTGTTTATCAGTGGCTTTCCTCCCTGTGGTGGAAAGATGAAACCACCTTGTAACTGACTTTGTTCTGCTCCAGTGCAGCTGCATACCAGCAGTGGCAGTGCCAATGCTTTCCCTGTGCAGCAGCCCCAAGGCCTCCCCTGTCCCCACAGCAATGGGCCTGGGCAGCAGGAGGTAGGCCTGAACTCAGCCTTGCTGCCTTGAGGAATGCCTGTGTGCTCATCACATTATCCCAGTGCTGGTGGTGGGTCACCTATCACAGTACTCTTGAAGTGGATAAATGTGTTTGTGCTGTGTTCTTAACCTTTTCTATACCGACCACTGCTGGAGTTGGGCAGACGCTTGGCTTGCGCCTCTGTGTCCATCCCTATGCTGTCCTGTGCTTTGCTGTGATGGCATATGCTGTCTTCAGGCTTTGAATTAATTTTTTTTTGCTCGTTTTCATTGTTCTGAAGGAAACAGGTACTGCAAATAAGTTGTTGAGGAAAAGACTCTTGTATAAACCAGCAAGAGAGCTATAACAATGTATTAATGCACTTTTCGATCTTAACTAAATTGATGTGCTAGTCAGTAAATGTCTATGGCCTCCGCACAGTCTCCATTTTGATGTTCTGCATTGGGCTGGATTCTGGATTTATGGAGAAATGAATCATGTTGTAGAAGAGGTGCAGATTCATCCATGGATCAAATAATATGTCACCATTAGAAACCCATATTTAGTAATAAAAGACTTTTTTGGTTTTTTTCAAAGCCAAGTTTGATGACAAAAATAGCAACAAAAGTTCTTCTTGGATCTGAAATGGGACACCTGTTTTGCTGTAAGACTCTTGGATTCTTCTCAGGATGCAGAGCTAATCAACAATGGATATTTACTGGAGGAAGAGTTCATTTCAATTTCTACCATGCACAGTTTGAGGCAGTGACATTCTGCCATTGCTGTACTTTAGCAGTGGGTAATCAGAAACTATTTGAAATATGTTAATTCTATAAATTACACAGCAGTTGTTCCCAGCTAGAATAAAGATAAAACAAGTGTAAGTTAACCTCAGTGCTCCTACTGTTCAAAGATCAAGAGCAAGAGAAAGCAAGCATGGAAGCACTGGTATTGCTGCTGCCAGCAATCTGTTACTGCCTCTGCATCTGCCTGGGGAAAGCCAGGAGCAGCCACTTTGGCAGCGAGGTGTTTACAAGAAGCACCCCTCTGAAACAGGTATCAGCCAAAAACTGGTCTGGAGAGCCTGTAATTACCCACCTAGAATCCCCTTAGCCACAATGGTCCTGGCTCACACAGAAAAAGGCAGAGAAATGTGCAGGATCAAAGCGTTAAGACTTTCTCATACTAAAACTTCTGCTGCAACTTGAGATCTCATTGACACCACCAGCAGTTTTGGTCTGCTGCTTTGCTGATCCACGTTCATTAGAAAGCTAGAAATCGTGCCTGACCTTTTGTCAACACAGCCAGTTCTCTATATCTTGATATGCAGATTGCTGTATATTAAGCATTCTGCTTCTCAATGCCAAATCAAACCAAAGATTCTTTTTAATGACAATGAATGGCAGGGTGTGTGCAGGTGCAGTGTGTCAGTTCCAGGTGCCTTGGAACAGACCCTGCAGTAAGCAGCAGAGTAGGTTCAGCACAGTCAGTATGAAGGTGGGTAGTTCCAGTGAACAGGAGGAGCAGTGTTTTCATGCTGTCTTCTCTCAGAAGCACAGACATCACAGGAAGGGTGATTTAGAGGTGCCCTTTCCAAATCAGGAGCTGCAGTCCACAACACTGTCCTGGATAATCACTTACATACCCTCTCTATCAAGAAGCTGAGCATGTCTCATTAGGTTTTCATCCTGCACAGCTGCTGGCCATAATGACTGCTTTTGTGTAGCTGCCCAGTGGTTACAGCTATGGAGGAATGAACCTTTTTTCAATTCCCATCTTGGCTTAAGACAGCTTTTCATCTCGAAGGAGAGCACCTGACTAGGAGGGTATTATTTTAGGCAGGGTACAGTTTTACATCTTACAGTAGACACAGGAAACTATAAGAATATTTTATATTCTTGGGCACTGGAGATCCAGACTCTCTTTTTCATACAACAGCAGAGCTTCAGACAGATGGGTGTAGTGCTCAGAAGCTAGAATATATCATGGCAATTGGGTAGCTGCAGACTGTTTTGTGCATGCTTAGGAAGGCATCAAGAACTGACTCCTTCTATGCCCGGAGTGACTAATCTGCCCACTGAACTATTATGTAAAAGGAAATACGAGACCCTCCCCCATCTGTTCCTTAGAAGATGGTAGGTGATCACTCAGGCATGGCCCAAGCCAAACAAACAGCCTATGTTGGGCATGTCCCAGGAATATCCACCCAGCTGAGCCCTGCAGAAACATTTTGTTTCCTGGTTTAGATGTGGAATGAGTGTGAGCTGGGCAGCTCTTGTGAAGGCTGGGGGAGTTCATCAGGGCATGGGCACAGCTACAGGTCCATGGGAAGCATCAAATAAAAACAAGTGGCATCTCTTGACTCACTTGACAACTAAACTACAGTTTTCAAAGTAACAATCAGGATATAAGTGTTTATGTTCTACCTAGATCTTACATTTGACACCCAAGTGCATTACAATTTTGAAGTGACGGGATTCAGGTAATCTAAAGCTAAAAATTGTGAAAGACATAAACCAGCCCTCATCCAACATTTTTGGATCATCAACTTCTGCATTATACAAGATTGTGTAGTATTTTTTTTTTATTATTATTTGCTTAGGTTATCTTTTTATGTAAAGCCATTTTATATGTCTAGAACAGAAGTTTTAATTAGGAACAACAGAAATTGCTTTGTTTTTCAAGTCCTCCTCAAATGAATAAGTCATTCATTAACATTATGGTTCCAATACAAAATAATGAAATTCCAGTGTAGGAAAACCATACAAAATGATGGCTAGTAGGAAATTAATTCTTATTTTACTTGCACTTACTGCACTTCCAAAGTTGCAGGTTTCTATACCAAATCATGCCTGTCAGTGACAGCATATGACTTTTCATCAGGCCACTACTTGCTACATAGCAATGATAGGAAACACATCCTCACCTTCCACTGGCTTCTGCTAGCATATCATATATTTTGTTTCCAGAGTTCCTTTTTCATTCTGATGGCTGCAGCACTGCTGAACATAAGGTAAAAAATGAACATGAGGCCATATAAGTGAATTTACAACAGAAAGATGGACTATTCCCCAAAGGGCTACCAGAAAATCATGCTGCATGTCAGAGGAGGAAGGAGGGGGAGTGGTGAGATCATGCTCATAAGCAATAATGAATACAACAGATATAACCTCTTCAAAACAGAGCAGACTATACAAGTGACTGTGCTTGCACAAACATTAAAAACTAAAAGAACACAGACATTTTTATCACATTTTTGGTGGGCAGGAAGTAAATGCTTTATTGGTGGTGTTCTGGTCTTCTGAAATGCAGATTTGCAACAATGTAATTTGGCACATGTACAGGTCTTTTTCTGTCCCACAGTAAACTCACTTAGTAGTGGTGCTCCCTGAAATACTCCAATACCTTCCTTCCAGTTTCACCAAAAAGCCTTTCCAGAGTGTTCCAGAATGTTTCACCTCTTAGATGCACCACCACACTGCAGCCACATCACATTACCCGAAGCTGCAAGAAATACAAACTCCCTGTCTAAAATGGCTGCCTTCTCAGAATCCGTTTTATCTTCAAGTGAAAGATGAAAAATTCAAATGGAGATTGCAAGCAGTAACTTAATCATCTGTCTTCCCTGTGCCAGGACAAACAGTGTTTATCCAGAGTATGCTATTATCTGTAATTATTAACTCTGGCAAGTTCCAAGCAATACGAATGGGATGTCTTCTAGAAGGCTGAAAGTACGCTGTTATCTTAGTTCTTCTATTTCCCAGTTCTTGGGTTATTTCACACAAAGAATTGTCCAGCTGCTTATGGGTGACTTGTTACTTCACCAAGCCCTCACATTTTCTTGCTTCATGGACATATAACTCCTATAAATGTGCATGGGCTTTGAAGGAACATAAGAAAAAAAGAATATATTGTATTTTGGAAATAATTTAAACCTATTGAATAAGCATTATAATGTTGGAACGTACGAGATATTCTTGAGCTACCAAATTTTTAATCTGTAGTTTTAGTTTAGTCTTAAAATAGTAGCAGAAAAATTAGTAACATTTCTAAGCATTGAAGTTAGATACCTAAAATATGTTTAACTAAACATTTAGGACAACATAGCAGTTATGCTTCTTTTTGATAGCTGGACCTGAAACCCCTCATGTTTGATAAATATTAGCACTGCAAACATCTTTCAAATAGCTACTTTGGTGAAATTTGTCAAAATGATTAAATATGTTTGTACTGATCTGCCTCTACGCTGCCCTCTTTTATCAAACGGCCTGGCTCAAACATTAGATCTACAATATACTCGCGAGGGGGAAGCAGAAGCCCAGTTATTCCTTGAGGAGAGTCATCAACCAATTTAACTTCATTCCAAGCTCTGTTGTACTTGCCACGAACTAAACTACAGCCAATGCCAATTCTGTCTGCTATTGCCTAAAAAGGAAAGAAAAAGGAGTTAATCACAGTTAATACATGTAGCTTCTGTAATACAAAGCAAGGCCAAGAGATGCTTAAAAAGAAAACAAATACCGGAAAGGCCAAGAGCTTTTTTGAAACACACTCTGTAAATCTCTAAAGTGTTCCAAACTGTGAATCCCTATTGTTGGTTCTGCTTAGAAAGTGTGGCCTGTAAAAATGTTGTTTGTACCATATTCTATGCACAACATGAAAAATACTAATTTTAACTCTTGATCTGAGATCTGAAAGACTGGATAATAAACAAGTGCAATAGCCGCAGTGGCCAGGAATGTTCTTTTTTTAGTTGGAAGGCTTACTTCTGAATAACATTTTGAAGAGCTGTCTATTCAGGTAATGAGGTGAAAGTATTGCACACATACAGCTACTATGAAATATTAGGTGTAAAAATGCAACATTCCTATCAGTGTAAGTTTAGGACTGCTGCTTCACTCCAGAGCACACTCCTTGCTTTTCAGCCCCGCAAGTATGGGAAGCAATGAAACGCGAGGCAAGCATCTGCTAGATGAAACACCTGCCTTTCCTCTGTGCTGTGCTATCACTGACAGACCTATAATGGTTTCCAGCTGAAAAACTGCTTTCTCAGAATGCATCTGCTGTGAGGGAATGAGATCTGGAAGATTTTTAGCTTTTTATGAATGAACAAGGCTAACCAATGCTTAGACTGATGTGGCTTTAAGAGAGATGATCTGTCCCTGCAAAGGTTTCTTAGGACAGTGCAGGATAAGCGAACATCAGTGTTGCTTCAGCACAATTAATTCATGTCCTCAGACCTCCATAAAATATGTCAGGAACTTCCTCTCGCCATGGATACCATAAATTTAGGACTGTGCTTTTTCTCCTGTGTACTGTTTCCTGGGTCCTTCACACTCAATGTGCTAGGCTCCTGCTTCTCTTTTCCATCCAAGAAGAAAAGTCCAGCTACCCAACAGCCAAGGAAAAAAGGATAGAACAGATATGCAGGCTGCACCAGTACATCTTCGCATGAAGACAGAAGAAATTAATCTTTCCAATTTCAGAAATTAGAACATAAAAGCTGTTATATACTATTATAGAATACTGGATAGATACCAAATAAAAATTGTCCCAACAAACTTATATTTGCAGCATGGAAAAAAAAAAAAGGAAGCTGCATAATTCAGTATTTTACAGTTTACAGAAAATGTAAAATGTTTTGACTCTCAATCAAATATTTTGGCTTTTTGCCATTTATCAAGTATTCTGCAGATATCACTTAAGACAATTTAATGACAACAAGAATGTTTACAGAAAGAAGCGATGCTGGCTTTCATTCACTGGGAAATCAACTTTGCCAGTGAAAAATGACTTAAGTGTATACAAAAGATTTTACATGAATATAAATATTACATTGCACTGATGCAAGTATGCTTTAGTTTATAATATCCATTTAACATCAATATGTTATGTTGTAAAATAAATGTTAATGTACCTTGAAAAGTAAAGCCCTGTGGTAGAATGTCCCTTTTTTGACTTTCCCGATAGGCACAACGTTGCATTTCAGTTCAAATTCTATTTCACTTATGTGAAGTTCCCAGCTGAAGTCATGTAGTTTGTCTCTTTCAATCGGGCCACCCATCTTGTCTGCAACAAACCTGTTCCAGTGTATACTAGCATTAGCTGCATCTGTAATTCCTCTCATATTTACCACAAAAACATAGCAAAGTGAAATGTATACAAGCAATAAGTGAATGACATGTAAGACTTTGTTACTTTTGCTGTGCTGGCTGTATTAATTCAGTAACTTGTATTTTATACATGCTAACTGTTAAATACAAATAACCATAACTCAGGTCGTTCTCATTTGTCACAGACCTAAACCAAGGTGCAACTGCTGTCAGCAGAGATTCTGGAGAGCTCTGGTATAGGCACAAAGTCCTCAGAGAAAACCACCAGTAACCGTGTCATTACCGAGGACATAGCTCAGAGGATAGTGTTCACCTTTACAGCTGACAGATTATGTGAGCTACATATTACAATCCGCAGCCCTGCCATTTGTTTGAAATAGTCATTAAGGCATGCAAATACACAGGGTAAAATTGAAGCCACAGGTAATGATCCCAACATAGGAAAGCAACTATATCCATAAAGAATACTTCAGCTTCTCCATTTGCTGTCTTATATTGAAGCCAGTATTTGGGTGGTGAGAGTTGTGTATTTATCCATGAGAAAGAATTGGCTTAGTCACAGAAACAGAAGATCAAACCTCACAGTTTGTGCAGACACTGCCAAAAGCACGTCTTTTGGGCGACTGTGCGCACATAGGACCAGGCCCCATCTGTAAGTCTGTAAGACACCTTCACCTTTCCTACGCATGGTCCCTGTATGTAAAGACCTTTATTTCTCTCAGAGTCCTCAGCCAGAGCTACAAGTGTTATTGAGGGCCCTCAGTCTGGACAAGGTGCTGCAGAGCTGTCATGGGTTTAAATCACAAGCCACTACCTCAGACAGTGAACTAAGACCTGCATTAACCTCCTCTGTAGTAACTGTGTAGGTTCTGTCCCCGTAGTATGTGCAAAGTAACCCCGGAGGCCTTATTTCTCCAGCCCTAGGGCCTGAGGTGGTACTGGTTGCAACAGCATGGGCACAGGGAGTTATCACCAAGCTGGCTAGACATGGTATCTTGAAGCTGGGAATTACTGGGTGAACATGAAGAAGTGGGGTCTCCAGGCAGTCGCTTGTGCTGCTTGTTTCTACAGCCAGCCCTCAGTAAAGAGAGCAAAGCTTCTTGATCCTACAGGCACACTGCTCCCACGTGTGCACAAAGATGTGCTCTGTCTGTTTAAAAGGAGAGAGCCAGCATTGCTGCGTGTTCCTTCATCTACCCCAGCTCCCTCCCTGGTGAGCACAGCAGGAGCCCTGCTCAAGCTGCCAGGCTGCCAAGGGCTGCTGCAGCTGCCTCCTCCTCCCCTTCCTATTCAACACACACTATTCAGGCAGCCACTTAAAATGGAACATGCACATAAAAATCCCCACAGAAAACATTCTACTTAAATTTCCCATGATTGTTTTGCTGGGTTGTGTGCCTGCAAGAATTTCATTGGTGTGTTTGAAGAGAAGATCTGAAAGAGCATTTTATGGATTCCACCTTGAGGATGGCAGCATGATTTATACACAGCTGGATAGTAAATGATCTGTCCTGTCACATTTTGCAACCAACAGAAAAGTTGTTCCTCCTATCACATTAGACCACTTCATTAAAAATGAGAGTTAGTAGAAGAAACAGATTTTGTGAGACTCAGTGGGATCTGACGCCAAACTCTCTGGATTCAGGAGGTAGCCAGGAAACTGCTAAGATAGTAAAGGTTAAACTAAGGAGAAGATGAAAGCAGACACACTGCCTGGAGATGACAGTGATTGGTGCCAAGGCCGAGTAGTCAGTGTAACTAATGAATTACACATTGATAACAACAGTCTGTGCACGCACCATTGCAATATTCTGGCACTATTAAATCATCAGGATATTAATTACAGTAGTACCTAAAAACTACATTAGAAAAATGTCTCATGCTTTTGGCTCTGTAGAAAAACAAAATATGAAACAGATCCTGTCCTGAGGGGTTTCCAAACCAAGTAGGCAAGAAAGATCATAAAAGAAGGAACAGACATGATACATGCAAGTTACAACAGTTTCAACTATTAAGTTAGGAGTTTAGGTTGTGGATTTAGTCACTGCAGCTCCTAGGTCTCTCTGGCTCCTTAATGATACCATATGCTGCTGAGGTGTTCATTGGGAAGGGTCAATACAGATACAGTTGGGGGGG
>NDXB01001718.1:69936-125548 GCA_002631895.1 Agapornis roseicollis | reverse complement strand
AAAAAAAGAAATAAAAATGTGTGGGGGGGGGGGGAAGAAAAGGAAATTTTCATATGAATATTTTCAAAATGGGAAATTTATACCCTTTTGTGGCAAGTGATTTTTTCTTCAAAACAAACCCAATCCGACTAATTACAACAAAATTAGGAACAAGAAGCTTAAAATCTAAAATTATGTTAGCACTCTAGGCTAGACCTGATTTGGATTCCAGTTAGGATGGGAAAAATAACATACTTGGAAAAGTTGTCCTCAGATGAGAGAACGGTTATTTTACCAATTGAACTTATTTGTATTATTTATGGAAATGTGATTTGATACTCACTGTGCAAGAGCTACAACCTGTTCCCTTGTAGTAGGTAGTGGTAAAATTGTTTTGGAAGCATCATTAATGTAATCCAGTAAAATGAGGTCAGGCGGTGGTAGCCACTGTGTATTTTGTAGATTTATTTCATCCTGGACTGCAGACAGAATCTGAATAACTTCTTTTGATTTTTCCTCTTCTTTTTTCCCCTTTCCTTTTCTTACATAGAAAACAATGTACAGTTATTTAGAATGCTGTAATCTCTAAAGTCCAAATTCAAATACAGCAGTTCTCCAACAGAACATTTTAGACAAAGAGATTGCAGGGAGAGTTAGGAAAAATCTTTTCTCTTGATAATGAATACTCTAAAATCTTCAAAGTTGTAGAGAACACTTGTGGAACATGCCCTCAGGAGATATTTATGAACCAAGTGTTACTAACGTCATATTAATGTTGCTGTAAATTTTCATTTTATTTTTGTCTATAGCTCTGGTATGCCTTTCACATGTATCTAGAAGAGAAGAGACATACATCCGTATAAGACACTTTTAGACAGTTACAGTTTGGTTCCATATGGACACAAACTAAAAATCATGGACTCCAATGAGGTTTTACTTGATAGAAATTGGATTTCAAATAAAGGAACAAGTGGTATCAAAAGCATGGCCAAAATTTTTGGCAGGACATACCAGGCAGCAGTGTCTGTAGTTGTAAGTCCACGTGCTTCAAGCATTATACAAACTACAACACTGATGATCAAATGAAGATTTTATAAGAAGTCTGTGGTTTTGCTCTTTCTTTTTTCACTGTACATGCTACATATATCACTGATGCTCAGGGCTGCAAAAATGACTGTGATCCTGAGCAGGCATCATAAACACCTAGCAGAAGTATAAATGAAAAGCTTGTTCTGCTTACACTGAATACTGTGCATTTCACAAGTTGTGTAGCAACTACAAAACCAGGATCTTACAGAGATATCATTAAGATCTATACAATCAGTTTAGGATTTTTAATTTGTGGGAACATGTGGAACTTGTGTTTGATAAGTGTTATATCTTTTTTCAGCATAGGTGTTGAATAATTCTACTGTGAAACATGACAGAATTTCTGTCCTTTGTTTAACAATTCTGGCTTATTTGTTGAAATCCATAATACTGATGGCATTTGTGGAAGGAAAAAGGGGGGAAAAAAGAAAGGATGGATCACTAGAGTATGTGGCTCCAGGGCCCACTATCATTATCTTATGCTCTTCAAATTGTTCTTGAAATTTTGACAATGAACAGCTCTCTTAAGAATGAAGGCAATGGACAAAGCAGAAGGGCATACACCATTATCAGGTGTCTAATTCAAGCCATTTGTCTTCAGAATACTTTGCAAACTTTTCTTTTACCTACTGAGATTTACCATATTCACAAAAAGGCCTTTTCATAGCTTTCCTGAAGCACATTATTTGAGCAGGATAACCAATTAAGATTTAATCTTAAAATTATAGAAAATTCACCACCCTGTTAAGTAAACTGTTCTGATTATTAATTGCACTTATACTTGAAAAAAGCAGGCAAACAGTTTTCTTTGTCTAATTTGACTCTATCTAGATATAGCCAGGGAACCTTATAATGGTAGATTAAACAGCTACCTACTTCTCCATTTATGCACTTAGACATAATGCTTAAGAATAATTTATTTAAAGAAAACTGTTTCCTATTCCTGTCTGCTCAAATGACTCTTGAATTACCCTTACTGTCCTTTTCAGTTTTCAGGAAGAAAATATCTGAGAGGGATGGATTTCAACAGTGATTGCTGCTGCCTATTTCTCTCAGGTATGACTATGGTTCCTTGGTGGAATGGCTGCTTTAAGGTTGTCTTCCACAACTGTCCTCTTTTATTATTCCCATTTTATTTAGCAGTGGGAATTATGACATCTGAAAACAAAAATCATTCCCCTTTCCCAAAGCTGTCTTACTACTCATGACACATACTTGCCATGAATGTAGAAGAATATGCAAAGAAGAACTCATGGCAGTAAACAGTGTCCAAGATGTTTCTGATTTCTGCTGCAAGAAAGTCCTGTGGGTCACCAGAGAATCAGTGTGAGGAAGAAAGCAGCCAATAAAATATCCTACCACTAAAAGAAAGCCATAACACCTATTTTCTTTCCTTTTTCACATAGCTTAATCCTTTGTCTGTCTTTAGAAAAGGAGTAAATGAACACTGGAAAGCACCTCCTTAAATGCTGTACTGGAACATAGCATAGAATAAATGGAAATTTGTCAGTCTACATTAAACATCATATTTTAGCCCAGTGAATGTGTATATCAGATGAAAAAGGTTGCTATCTGTCCATGAAAATATGTCAACCTATCTACTATGCACTTCCTCTACATCTAATTCAAACACTTCCAGCAGACAATTACAACTGCCCTTTCTTTTAGCTTTCAAGTGCAGTTTATATAAAGTAGATTTACTTTTTCAAAACAATAGCTTTAAGCTGTGTTCAGTAGTACTTTGCAAAATATTGATGAACAGAAACATGTGATCAAAGGAAAAAAATATGTTGGAAAAGGTCTAAGTATGTTTGAGACTTGGAGTCAGCTACTGACCTTGAAGTAACTCCCATATATCTCACAAATTAATAATAATAATGATGTATGAATTATGGATTCAAAATGAATGACAATGGGGTTATAAATCATACAGTTTGATCATGACATTTAAAAGCAATTATTTCATACTTGAAGAAAGAAGTCTTTGTATCCCTGCAGCTTTGCTATGGGAGATCGAGACAGGTATTTGGGGTCTTTTTCATAAAGAATTTTTTTTGCTTTCCAGAAGAGTTATTGTTGCTAACCCAGCAGTCATTTACAGTGTAGTTGACATAAAATAGGTTAAAAAGCAACTATCCAAGGGTATCCTCATCTCACATTGTAATAAACAAACATCTTGTCAACACAGATCTCTAAGGTTTGTGCAGCTGCTTGAGACTATGCTGAATGGTCCATAACTCTAGAGCATCTTCTGAGATGAAGGATTCCCCCACAGCTGCAGAGCACCAAGGGGCTCAATATCTCCCCTGTTGCCTTCTGCTCCTTTTGAGTAAACTGACATTGCATAGTGGGTCATGAACAGAGTGTGCTGGGCTTCAGGAGGACCTGCTAAATGAGCAGAAGCTAGAACACGCCTGGTAAGACACTCGAGATGCAATATCTGCTCTTGCACCCTGAAATGGGAACCTTCCACAATGCAACGGACATGATCCATTTCAGTTATCTACTATTAAATTATTTAAACTGAATTTCAGAAGTGCTTGCTGTCCAAATAACTAGTCAAATGTAAATGTCTGCCTTGTAAGTCAGTAGATAGATCCGCAAATCAAGTGGGTAGACTTACCTCACAATTTGGGTCCTGATTTAAGTCAGAACCTCAACCCTTCACAGTCAGTAGCTATTATCTGTCAACAATTTGCATGTCAGTTCTAAACAAGCTGATAAGACATATAATTCAAGGAATAATACATCAAGCCTTTTTCTCTAGTACTGGTTTTGCTGAGTGAACACTGTTGTCCAGATAACTCTTGCTTTTCCTCCACTGGAGGTACAATTGAACTATTGAGATCACAGAGCAGGTTTGAATTTTCTCTTGACTTTCCTACTGCAGATTTCATGTCTCCAGCACAGATACATACATACATACCCAGAAATATAGAAGCAGTCTGAGAAATCAATGATATCAATAAAATGCCTGTACAGACATATCACAGTTTATGGGTGAGCTCCAAGCTAAACATAGGAAATGTAGCACTTCAGTTCCTACAACAGGCATGCCATCTCTCCTGTGGGCTTTTTTTTATGATCCTGTAGCACTTAGGGTTTTGTAATGCCAACCACTGACATCACATTCACAGCCCTGAAGCAAAGCCAAAGCTCCCTATACCATAAACCAAGAAAAATTAGGAAGACAGGACTGAGACCCACAAAAACTAGCACGATAAATGGTCAGCGCATTAAGTTAGCTAACAGAAAAACCAAGGAGAGCTGTAGGTTATATCATCAAGGACTAGATATCACCCCATCAATGTCAAGAAAGCTCTATCTGGACCAGTTTGGAAATCCTAAAAATTTCTCCAGAATTAGGCATTTACACCTGCCTTTTCTGAAAGACACTGTTGTGGTCATGATTGTGCTGCTGTTTTATATAAAGCACAACTGGGGGATCATGGTTCAATTTTCTTTCACAGGAACAAACTAAGGGGTAAGTACCTTACATTAAAAGTCATCAAGACAATGACTAGTCATTGGTCTCTACTCTTGGCTAAGTACCTTAACAGCTGAAGTAGAAAGCTCTGTTCCTTCCACCTCATTGTTAGTGAATAGCTGCAACAAACTATAAAGAGACTGCTAACCCCCAGATATCTTGTGGTCAGCTACCTCCAGGTGGGAAGGATAGGATCAAACCCTCTTTCTGTAAAGGAAATAAATTCATTTCCTACCACAAGGCTAGGGGCGCTGACCTATTTGTTATGAGCAGACATGCCTACCGGATCAGTCCTAGCAGGACTGTACCTAGTGTATTGTATGGGTCAATGGGAGCCCTACAAAAGTGAGGCAGTTTTAGGCTTGTTGCTGTCAAAATGGAGACAGTTCTGAGCACACCCTTCTCAGCTTTTAGTCGTGTATAAAATTTCACTGGAAGAAATAATCTAGAAATAAAGATGCATGTGGGCAGTGTAGGAACTTTTTGTGTGCCTAGGTTCTAAATTGAGAAGGAACTTATACTCTAGTTTTCCTGTGTCTTGGTTGTTAAGCTGTAAAATAACATAATTTCACTGCCTCTAAGGGATATTGAACGGAAAACTAGCCAAATAAACAGGAGATGTTCTAAGAAAGCACGGGGAGGCAGGACAAATCATTACTAAGATAGAAAAGGAAGACTACAGCAATTAGGAGGTGAAGGAAAGGCTCCAAAAACATGTCTTACATTGTATTTGAGCATTTGTACTCCATTTGAAAACTGTCTATCACTATTTTCAATCAGAATTTTATTTCTAATGTTAGAGCAATAACGGAATATTGAAAAGTAGTAAATTTTAAAACCATACCTTGTTTTCTCTCTACTGCTTTTTCTTGAAATAGAAGGTGACAAGATAGTTTGCCCATGAGATGAATCGTGTGCCTTCTCGTCTCCTGGATGACTGAAATGGAACAAGATACCTTTGCATGTCAATTAGTTTTTGCATATTAAGCTGTGAAAATGTAGTTCTGATTTTAAAGGACAGTAAATGTATTCATGGGAAGATATAAGTGGAAGAAATAACATAACCAGTAATAAACCAAATATTGATTCAGGGATTAAAAATGAAATACCAAATACCAAATGATGGACACAAAAGTAACTGGAAAGTAAGACTGCTCCCATAGTGCAAAGGCAAGAAGCTGTATCAAAGTCAAAGAAAGAAAACCTGATAGTTAAAGACAACTCTAGGGATCAACAAAGAGCATGAAAGTTTAATTTGTTATAGATATTCTCAGACATCTTTATGGTGTCATATACAAGCTTAAAAGGGAAGCTAATGATACTGTTAACCAAATATGTGATGTGTTGACAGAGAAGAAGGATTTGGACTTGCAAAATATTGGTAGAGTGTTCTTTGATCTGTGAGACTGTTTACAGGAAGTGACTCCCAGTTAAACAAGCCAAATACCAACTTCCTGCATTTGAATCTAGGAAGATTTGTTAGGGTGGCTTCAACTTAAACAGAGAAGGAACAGACACAGGTTCTGTATCAAGTATGAAAGCATGATGCCTGGCTTTGTCCTGCCACTTGAGATGTTGTGCTTAAAATTCCATGCATTTGTCTGTACAAGAGGATCATCAAATCATAGGTTCCATTGCTGCATATTGACATTCAGCTTAGATGACATAATTATAATGGCAGATGACAAGCTTTGTAATAGCTAATACAACACTGGATATACCACCATCAGGAATCAAAGGGTGTTAAATGAATTAAGTCTTAATGGCTAAGTGAAGAAAAGCAACTCAACTGAATAAATCTTTCCTGTCTAGAGTGAAAAAAAGTTATTTTTTTAAATTCTTATTTTCCAAAGTAGAAATATCTTGCCTTCTAGGACATGAAGCTAGGGATTAAAATAGATCTATTTTATATATGTGTATACATATATATACTATGTAGTTGGTACTGGAATCAGTGGAAATGATGGAAAAGATGAGCTACCACAGTAGCTTAGTAGATCAAACCTGGCTCGCTCTTCTTGTGGTTTAGCATTAATGAAGATTATGGCCCGACGGTCAGTAAGAGCTTGCATACTCAGTTCCTCCAGAGATGAAAATTTCATTCCAGGTTTTATCTACAAGAAAATTAGCATAGAAGAAAAGGTACTCTGTTCAGTTAAAGATGAAGAGAAAAAAAATGTATTTAGAAGATCTTTTATAGAGTAAATTAAAATTCATAATCTTGAACAGAGGGCTTACATGAAAGTCATTCAAAATAAGTAAAAAGTCATTCAAAATAAGTAAAATTGTTTTGTTCTTCATTTACATTTTCTTTGTCAATTTTCTTAGAAAAGATTGCTTGTAAATAATTTAGCTTGTAGTTATTGTTACTATTGCTGCTTTTCAAATAGTTCTAGGATGATGAAAAGTTCCTGCTTCTGAAGGGTTTACAAGATAGGACGGATTTTTCAAATGCAACCAAGTGCTTTAGGAGCAGTTATTTCACTGATTTTCAGTCAGGCTGGTATTTCTAATTAATTTGGGCATTTTGAAAAGTCCTTGGATTTAAACTGAACACAGCACTAACGAGTGGTACTGGAGTCATTCCTTATATATAAACACTGATTTGTGAGAGGAAGGGTCATAGCCAAAGTGAAAATATGAACTCTTTACTTCTTTATGTAAAAATAAACAAAAAGTCCATAGGTCATTCAGTGTAAGGTTAGTATTTAGAAAAGAGATATTAGGGAAAGAGGCCAGAAGAACTGAAGTCTGAGAAAGGATCTGGAAAGGAACTATGTCTGCGCAGCTTACATACAATTGGGAAGAAGATCACAACTGGGGCATAACATGAAGATGATGAGATTTCATCCATGAAGAAAGATAATCAAATTTGTATAAAAGTTGGGAAGCTTCAGGACAAGAAAAAATAGTATTTTGCATAGCTAGATTCTGGCTTTTGCTGTAGTGCTCTTACTTTTTCCAAATCAATAAGAAAATTTTACTCTAAGAAGAGTAAATAAAGTAGCTTACCTGACCACAATCGTAGAATCCATCAGTAATGATATTATTTGATGATAAATACCCCATCTGGCTGTACTTTTGGGAAAGGTTGTTATCAAGTAGCTTTTCCAGAGCAGCTTCACTAAAGTTATTTTTGCGGCTTATTGATAGGTTAATTTCTTCTAGGATATCTAAAGCACTGTTAAACAAAATACAAAGGCTAATTCATCATTAAATACCAATTAATTGTTATTATACAGTCCAGAGTTTGTTTTCAGCGTTACCAAAGCCAAGACAGATTCATTTCCAAGTGGTAGCCTTGTGCCCCCTGGGCCAGCAAGGAGCTAGCTGTGCTGCACAGAATTCTTTCTGTAGGGAAGAAAAATGTCCTGCAGTGGTCAACCTTAAGGCAGTTAAACTTACATAAAGAAACGTGGACAGGATGCCACAACCTTATGCCAGAAGGATGTTAAGCATCACAGAGAACCTAAGAAGGGTGTAAAAGTACAGTAGAAGGAATAATGTTCAGAGCTGATGGTAAGATACAAATCAGGGAACGTCTCTCCCTCCAACTTGCAATGTTGCAATGCAATTTGCACATTCCAGCTGTGCAATACTCAATGTGTGAATCCTTCTGGTTTAGGACTATTACTGTGTTTGGGGAGGCACAGTCGGCAGAGATTTGCTAAACGCAGTTGAGCATGGAAACACAAGCAGTTGTGTCAGCACTGCTAGGATGGCAGGATTTTTGCAGGATGAAGGTAGAAACAAATAGTCATGTGAGGACACCAGAGTACAGGAATTCATTTATTCAGCTGTTTTGAGTGCTGAAACCCACATACTGATAACTTCTGACCTGAAAAACTGAGAAAAAGCTCACTAAGAAGATAAAGGAAGCTCAATGAGGAGAACATAGCACACTGCAGTTTTGAAACTGTTTAGGAATGAAAAACCAGGAAGAAATAGGGCAATATATTTATATGTGTATGTACATATTCAAATTTATATCTGTGTGTGTATATACATGCATGCAGACATTCTTCGCATCCTAAGGCGTCTATTTAATATATATATATAAATATAACGAACTCCACATTTAGACTGCTCTATCAACTACACAGGAAGCCTCAGCTGTGCACATTTACCACGTGGACTTCTGAAGTTATGTCAGATGAATTCCAGAGAATAAGTTTTTCAGGCAAGGCAAATAACAGCTCTCTCTTTTAGAAAAGAACAATGGGAGAAAATAGTGGAAGAGCAGTACAGGCTATTTGTCACAGAGCATACTGCAACAAAGTCAGGTAACCAGCAAGCGATGCTGAGAATTTTAAAGGGGAAAAATGAATATGGAAAAGCTAGTGTGTACAGCACTGTCTAAAACATATGACATTACAGGAACAATGGCACATTACCCTCATATGCAGGAAAGACATAAATGGGCAAATAAAGCTGCACCAGAAATTCTGTGAAGACCTGAAAACAA
Organism: Agapornis roseicollis; assembly: GCA_002631895.1. NCBI lineage: Eukaryota > Metazoa > Chordata > Aves > Psittaciformes > Psittacidae > Agapornis > Agapornis roseicollis. The sequence goes on along the minus strand of NDXB01001718.1, from coordinate 116,528 downwards.
AACGAAACTAAAAGACTCATACAGAAATGGAAACACTGACACTTTTGAAAAGAAAAAGTAAGGGATAAACCCAAAAGACCCACAGGCAAAGTGAGACACAACTAGTCAGGGACTGAAACAAAAATAAACATTTCATATGCTGCAAGTCAGAGAGGAAAATGTAGACCTATTACTCAATGTGGGAAGAAAACTCGTAACAGATGGCACAGAAAAGACTCGAGTGTCTGATGCCTTTTTTTGCTTCAGTTTTCATAAAAAAGGTTGCAAGCAGATGCCTGGCAGTAATAGTAACAAAGGAGGTAGAAACAGTAGGCTTAGTATGTCTAGAATAACTTTGAGGAGGCAAAGTTAGCAACCCCCGAGGATATCTGCCTCACACTGCTCTATGAATTGGCAAAAGCAACTTCTCAACTGTTTGTAATCATATTTGAAAATTTAGTGAGGACAGGCTAGGTACCAGGGGAGTGGAGAAGGGCAAAGATTGTATCGACATTTGAAAAATGAAGAACAAGGAAGTTACAATGAAGATAATTCAGGCAAATTTCAGTGTCCGAGGAACAGCATATCAAATTATTAAACAATCAGTTTGCAAGCAACAAGAGACAAGAAATAGCCATTTTGCGTTTGTCAAGAATAAATCTTGTAAAGCCTATCTAATCCTTTCTGTGATACAGTAACTGACTTAACATACAGGCAGAAGTGGAAGACATGAGATATGAGTTGACTTTGAGATATGTTTTGACTTTAATAAGTCTTTTCACATATTCCTACTTGAATACTCATAAGCAAGTCAGGGAAATATGATCTACATGCAAATAACATGAAGTAGTGCCTGACGGGCTGAAAAACTATGCTTAATGTATTATTATCAATAATATGCTGTCAGACTAGAAGAACACAAATTAGAGTCCTACTCCAGTACTGTCAGACAGAAGGGCTTAAATAAGAACAGTGCTATATGCAGGATACAGAAAATAATTACTGAGCTTTATTTGATGGTGGTATGACCTGAGCTGATGTCCCTCATCCTGGCTGGGAGACAGCACTTCAGAATGGCATAAATAAAATGAGAGAGATTCAGGGACGTGTGACAAAATTATACAAGATTTCAAACCAAAAAGAAGTTTAATATTTTTACTTTGTCATGAAAAGGAAACTGAGAGAGGGACATGGAACTTGAGAAAATTCAGCAAGTTAAACTCAAATTGCTATAAAGAGGTTATTCAATCCCACTGAAAGCAGAACAATATGTAGTTGGACTGATGTGCTGTAAGGGATATTTAGAACTCAGAAACTCTTTCTAATTGTAAGGACACTCTGGCACTGGAACAGGTTACTTTGGGAAGTTGCGAATCCCCCTTGGAATTGTTTACAGTGAACAAGCAAAACCACGTCAGTGAACCTGATCCAGTCTTAAAGTGGGCAGATGGGTAATCATAGATGGGTTTCAAGTATCTGTGCAGTAATCAGAGAAGTGTCCAGCAGAGGGAGCAGGGCAATTACGTATATTTTAACAATAACTAAGAGTTACCCTGTATAAGGAGGCTTGTGTCCTCATTCTTATAACTTAAAACAACTTTTGTAACTCAGATATTAATATATGGAACCTGAACCTTCTAAGAAGGAATAAAACAGAGGCTTTTTTATGTGATACTTTAGCACACCTGCAGTTAACCAGAACTTTAAATCAAATTTAGCCTGTGCATATTAAATACAATTTACTGTATATTGAACTTAGCCCAAAACTTTAATTTCAGTTTCATATGTATGAGGCACTGCAGTCCCTAATTTGGACTGATACAAGCACACCTTCAATATAAAGCCCAACTCAGTCACAAAAACAATAAACATTTTTATAACTCCAGACAACATCTCTCTTCAGGCTTACATTTTTTCTTAAGCATTCTGTTACTTAAAATCAATACTGCGTAATCTATAACATCAGTAGTGCATAAGTAGCTTCTGCTTACCAAAACGTATAGCTTAACTTTGTTATTCTGCTATAAATGTGTAAAGATCAACTTAATAGAATTACTGCATCAAAATCTTCTTTGCCCCTCGATACTATATCTACTCACCCTAGCCTGCATAGTTCAACAGCAGTTAGTTCATCACTTGCACAGATCATAACAGCCCAACAGGCATTTCTTCTGATGTCTTCATTTGTAGAATGCAGCAATTCAACGAGTGGTCCCAGTCCCCCTGCCTTTCTTAACTGGAAAAAAAAAAAGAGAGATGATGATGCCTCTTACATATTTCATTTATCCCAGCAGGAATTGCCTGTGAAATTCACCTTCTGAAACATTCAAGCCTTGTAGACAAGCTATGCTGGGCTGCTAGAAAGACCATTTATGGGGATTCTGTGCTTCTGTGAACTCAGCATAGGCTAGAGATGAAGCAAGATTCAGGAGTAGTACAAGGCACACATCCCTTCTGGCTCTGCCTTGCTTTTCAGTTATTAGATTGTGGTATGGAAACTGAAGAGGCTATGCAACTCCAGACTGCCACGAAGAATTACTCAGCTTTTTCTGTGTTCTGTTGCCTCCTAGCAACTAATTTACATGACAATTTATTTGAATTTGTATTGCATTGTATGTATGACAATCTTATTAACATCCTATTCTCTTGTGTACTACAGTATCTTTCCAATACATGCTGGAGGAAATATTGCTCATTTGGATTTTTGAAGAGAAAGACATTTTAAGGACACTGAAAGAGGTAGATTAATTATCTATGCCCCTTATTCATGTCCTAATTAACAGTCCTGACCCATGAGAAAACCCCAGCTTAAGATCTATGAATGCACATAGGATCATCCTTATTTATGAAAAGAAAATAGTGTGTCCATTGATAAACAGTGAGAAGTTCAACTTGCTGGATGCCACTGATCAAGGGATTAATTATATTTTGAGTTTTGCCTGAATTACATTTACTCCATGTACATGCAGTATCTTATCAATCAAGGTCAGGCACTGCCATTCAGGCCTTGAAAATGGGCAATAGAACAATGCTGAGGGAGAGTAAAGAGGGCAGAACTTCTCATCTTCAAAGTTCAGATGACAGTTGCAGCTGAAAAGCCATAATGTTTAATGCTCATAAACACAAGGATTAAGATATAGCCCTTGTGCAAGCTCATCAAAGCCAGTGAAAAGCTGTAAAACAATAATTTGGTGCAAGCAAATACAACAGTAAACATAGCAATTAAAGAAAACCCTTTCCAAGTTCTCATGACAAACTGAGTGAAATTCAGCTGAACAAGCCTATCATAAAAGTGAAAAATTAGCTACTATCTAGATAGCCTGGGACTTTTAGGACAGACACAAAATAGAAAGATTCTAGATAAGTATAACAGCAACCTCAGGATCTAGAAATGTCATAAAATAACCACAGCCCAGAAGAGCAGCTTTACCTCAGTCCTTGTATTAGCATCACAACCAAACACAGCCACAGCAAATGCTGCTTCACTTTGCACTTGGCTGTTGGTTGAGCTCAACGTTTCTGCAAGCACACTCATAATACCATGGTTCTGAATATTTACACGTAATGGCTCTTGCATGGCCAGATTTGTTAGAACTCTAGCAGCATTAGCAATGGCTCCATCTCGCTGAGCATACAAGGTATTTAATAATGGCTTAATTCCTTCAGCCTCAGCAACAGCACTAGCAAAATGGAGGAAAAAAAAACTTTGTTATTTTAGGACCATTTTTTCTTCTTAGTGTGCTATATGTATCAACTTCATTAGTATTACATTTCAGCATTTATATATATATATATGCACACATACATATAAACATGTGATTTATATATGATTAATGGTGAGAAGTTCAAGAGGCACAACCTAAGCAGACAAAGTCACAAACTTCTGGATTCTTTGACTTATTAGCACATGGATTCTTTCTGAGGTTTTGAACAAGTGAATTAAACCTTGTATCTTTTCAAAGGTGCAAAATTTCTCTATCTCTAGTTGCAGGCAAATGCCTCTGCAGACCCCTACCACCTCTCCCCATAACCATTCTAGCACTACTTCTAATAAGGATTACAATGCATGGAATTCCATGCCATTGTTCTTTGTGCTGTGTCCATAAATGTCTGTGATCAGGTATCTAGGTGGCATGAATATAGCACACCAAGTTTCTGCCATTCTTAAAGAGTAGATGTACATGGTGCAGTTCAGTGCAATGTAGAAAATATTGAGCTGGCTTTATACAAGCTGATTTAGACAGCAGGAGTACAATGGAAACATCAGCACAGAGTTCATGGCTGGCTATGACTACGGCTCCACATTAAGAGGTCTATCAGCAGCAGATCCAGTTTAAGTATTCCCTCTGCTCCCAGCTGATATTGCAGCCGTAGCTGAAGGGTGCTGCCTCTCAACAATGCTGGGACATGCTGGTGTGGCCAAGTTCTAAGCCAGATGTGCAGCAACCTGCTTCCAAATAAAACTGGGGAAGATTGCTGGGGTTTTTTTAAGGATCATTTCACAGGAGTTAGGTTAGAGTGCAGCCAAGGAAAAAAAATAAAACAACAGTTTATGAAGCACTACTAAGGAAATAGTAACTTCAGGCAGGAGACAGGAGAAGGTGCAGGCAGCCGCACTATTAGAGGACACATTTGCAAATTACTTAAATCTGATGTATTGCAGCTCAGTCACAGCAGAAGGAACTGGCCTATGAGCACCCCATCTCAACACTGCTATTCTGCTTCTGGCACTCACTGGGATAGTGTCTCTTAAAGGAAAAATAACAAAGTCAACTTCAGGTATATATTTCTGGGTTACCACCTCATTATGTATTCTTTGGTTTCTTTGCCATAGGCAAAAGAAACTACTGAAACCAACACAGTTTACATTCTTTGAATGCTGTAAAATATTCCATACCTTGAGACTTTTGTTCACCTTCTTGCCAAAATTTGCTTACTTCTTTGCCTATACCATCTTACATTCACTTCAGTGGTGCTTTTCCCAATGTCATTAGAAACCAGCACACTGTAAAACCTGAATTGTCTGTCTGCTGAGCTCGTACATAAAATCTGATCAAATTATTTGAGGCATATGCCAAATTTAATATCTGCATGTAGTAATTTTACATTAGGCTCATCTGTTTGTTAAACAAAAGCTGGCATTATTGTTAGCAATGGAAATGCGCAGATAGTAATTTGAATTTTCTTTGCAACTGTGTTTTATACCTTCTTTTATACATTTTGTATATATCTAATATATAATAAACTCTCCCACCTCTATACAAGCATACCTAAGCACCTGACCAAGGCAAGAGTGTACATTTTTTATACGTTTTGCTAAATTTCTGTTAACACCTTAATAAGAGAAATCTGGATGTGAAAAATCTTACTTTTACTGTAACAGTGTTTTACCAAAATCTAGCTGGCTTTTGGTAACTTTCACAGGTGCAAAATAAACACAGGCTTACAAGTATTACGTATACAAGAAAGAGTTAAGCAATCAAAGACTGTCAAGGCATTGATAACAACAAAAAACCTCAGGAAAGCCAGCAGTCGCACTCCCATGCAAGCAGGATAGAAAGCAGAATACATGCTAACGCATGCCATATAATCCCATTTCGTGAACAACACAATGTCGAACTCACTGTGAACTCATCTTAGCACAAGTATCTCCAAACCAGGTTTTTTTACTCCTGAGTCTACCTGCAATGAATCAGCAGAGGCTAACGGGGTTTGTTAGTCTGATCTCTGCCTCAGCTACAAGGCAGCTGGAGCATGGGTATAAGGAAGTCTGAAAACCAGGCAGCAGTTCCCAGTTTGGAAAACCAGAGAAAAGGCAGCAATCCAGGGACTGAAGGTGAATAGAGTTATTAGCTTGGTGCAGCATAAAGGTATAGGGTCCATCTGGTGTTGATTGCTCCTGGAGCACCAGTAACTTTAATACAAGAACTTCAGTCTCTGTTCAGAAGTGAATCCCATGTTTTCAGATGTCCTGCACTACACTCCTCAGACTGTCTTCCATTAGCCCTTTCTCTGGGGGACCAGATAAAGAGGAGCTGAAAACGTTTTGTTTGCTTTGGTTGGTGGTATTTTTTATTTTACTTAGGTAAGGCCACCGAGTTTCTCTGGTTAATAATTGTCTTCTCTTCCCCGTAAAAATTTTATCCAGACATCCAGCTTCAGGAGTGCTGCAGCTTTATCCAGGCTGCTGTATATGGAGAAATCCTGGACATGGCAATTGCACATGTTAAGGATCAGCTATACACTACATGTATGACAGGTTTACCAGAAAGCATCACATGCATAGCACATGTAGCATGACATGATGTACCTGCTGGCAAAATGCGGGAAGAGACTTAACCATACATGCACATTAAGGCATATCCATAAGTTTTTTCCCCCAGATTATAGCATTATATGGCATGTACACACATACCTTATCCAGGGACAAAAAGGGAGAACAAAATTAAAAATCAAAGTTTTTCTTGTACAATGGATACATTAAAATTCCAGGATTTACAGGACAGATAGATGCACTACACAATATGCATGGCTGCATCTCACAGGTGTAGTGTACCTAATACTTCTGCAGTAAGTACAGGACTTACTCTTCCTATACTACACCTAATAACACATGATTTCTCCCATAGGAAATCCTAATAAACATATAGTCCTTAACAGACTGCTTCCAGGATGATACATGGAACTGAATGTAGCCGATCACACTAGAAGCAGATTCACTGTAATTTCCATAAAGCCAGCAAGTACGCAAGAACACAAGTACACAAGTACTTAAAAAAAGAGGAAGGTGACAGCTTCTCGTGTGTTCAGAGTTGACCTCAGCGAGGTACAGAGCACAGCCAATTTTCTCAAGTGCCACTCAACTTCAAAAAGGTTGAGAACCACTGATTTAGAAGATCATACATATTTATTTCAATCCTGCCTTCTACTTCTGCGTGGATTCATTTTGAATCACAGTTTAGTGATGGTTTAGTTTAATCAAGAGCACAATTACAAAGAAAAAGAATTCATGTTAGAAGTGACGTAAGTGGGTAATAAGAGCTGAAAGTAACCAGTGCCTTTGAGAATAAGATTTTAAGGGGGCATAAACACCTGAGAGCAATGCTGTGCCCTGGTAACAGAGATGCATACAGAAGAGGTCATAAGGGAAGAATGGGGAATCCATAGCTCAACTCACTGCTACTCCTTAGCCCTCCAGAGAAGGCCTCCATAGCACTGTCACCCTGAGCCACATTGCTCCAGCTGCTAAAGAAACAGCCGTACCCAACATGCTTAAGCTTTTAAGGTGCTGAAATACTACAACATTAAGATCTCATCATGAAGATCCTCATTCCCTTCCATCTTGGGCAGAGATACACATTGTGTAGATTCTTATTACAAAGAAATAAAAGCCAGAGGAAGAAGCTTTTACCATCACTGTCTTTGCGTAATGTAGATGATCACTTGCCTTTCCCTCCCTGCAGAACACATCCTACTGAGACAGTGCACTTTATCAGTGCTCCCACCACAGGACTATATTGGATTAGCTGAAAAAAAAATTACACTATTTGATGTGAAAAAGGAATAAATTATATAAATACACAGGTTTTTTCCTCCATGTTGTGTAAAGATTCAAAATACATCAAGTACCCCAATGGAGAGAAAAGAGTAGGGAAAAGAAAAGAAGATAATGGCAAAGGAAAAAAAAAAATGATCCATTTGCAGTATCACCATGGTTTTTTGAAAATTGGAAGCCATTTGAATTACAAACAAGCAAACAAGAAAAACCAGACAAGATAGGTGTAGAAGTTGTGGAGCTCAAATTAAAATAATTCAAATGTTATGACTAATAAGCACATGGTTATGATTGTGAGAGTATCTAACCTAATACGGTGAGGCATTTACCTTAGCTAGGGTTCAGGTACCCTAATGATCTTAACCATGCTCTGTAGTGAAAGAGTAAACTTCTGATTACACCTGAATTCAAATTACTATGTACAGGAACAGCTAAATTATTTTTCTCAAGTCCCACTGAAAAGACAAATATTAAAAGGTCAGATAATGAATATTTAATTGAAATTATTAATTTTAAGTATACATTGCAACAAACTAAGAGATTTTCTTGGAAGTTCGCTGAAGATCACGCAAGACTGAAAGAAGAAATGCTGTGAGTTTGAGACAAATGTTTTCTTCACTGATTTCACTACAAAAATAAATTAAAAGTTGACAGCAAAATAATTACCAAAAGTTTCTCAATGCAGATATTTTTAAAGAGTTACTTTGGAGATGCATCTGGATTTCTGAATTGAATACGTTGTTTCTTTTGTTGTCTGGGGTGCAATAGACATCGGCAGAGCATCGTGAAAACCAGTAAACATCGATCCAAAACTCCATGGGTTTTTATTTTATTGTTAGGACTTTCTTGGGCAAGAACCACCTCTTTGTTGGCATCACGTTAAGCATAATAATTCTGTCAACAACCAACCCTCCCAGCCATGGCAAGAAAGATAACAGATTACTTACTTAGTGCATAGAGAATGGACCAGCTAGCTCTCCTGAGGAGAAGGTCTAGCCTAATGGAGAAAGCAGTTATCCCTGTCCAAACCACTGACAGAAACCACCGAGACCACCCTCAAGCCCTTAACCTAAGCTACGTCCCCCCTTCTGACTGAGGATTTAACACAATTTGTGCTCAGAAAAAAACCAGATTTCTCCTCCTCACAAAGGCTGTTGGACTCCTCGTGGACTTCATTTTCCAAATGTATTTGCAACCGCATGTTTAATTTCTGTGCAAAATTACTGTGATTGTGTGTGAGTGCTTAGCTAGCCATTTATGCCTGTGCATATCTCATTTTCATACATAATTGCATGTAAATTATGCATAGGAATTATGCATCTAATTACACACACATTTTTTTTAAGTCAACTCTGTTAAATCGCATGACTCCTTTTTCACACAAGGCATTTTTGATCCAACTCTATTATGTAATTTCTGGCTGGGAAAGAATATCATAACCAGAAGTTTGAAAAAAAAATATCAAGAAATGTCTTCCCTTTCATTCCTTAGATGTATTAATATTCCTCACTTGCTTTGTTAGGGACCATCAGAATAATCACACCCAACAAATGTCTTCGGCATTTACCAGAAATTTCACTTTGTGATTTAATTATTTCAAAAGCAATTGGCTGCTTATACTGCATGCAGTCCCTTGTATTTTATTTAAAGATTAATATTACTTCCCTTTTCTTCACTATAGCAAGGAAATTAACGTCAGTATGTTTATTCTGAGTAAGGGAATCTAGCACAGGAGACTCTGATCTACAATTTAGGGCCCCTTTGTCCTACGATAAAAACAGTGATGATATCAACAACCCATATTAATTTTTAATTTCAGGAACTGAACCCTCTATTCCTATTTTTTAATGAGAAGTATCTTGTTAAAACATCAACAAACCCCAAACTCAATAAACTCCACAGTCTGGAAGCAATAAAACCTTAAACTATCTGGATTAGCAGAGCCTGTAACACCTGACTCTCATTTAGCACTACAGAGATCTTCTGTCGCTGAACCCATCCAACAAAGTAACACAGAACTCAGTTCTAAAAGTGGAGGATGCTTAATTTAAAATATTACAGTGGCATTGGTAATGAGCTATCTATTTGTGATATCTGAGCTTTTGAATTATAATATTATTTGCAACATTTATTAAGAATCTTTGACACTTCTGCTATAATGAGAAAGGCTTGAAATTCAGCAACGCAAACTCTTTTTTCCCTTTAAAGATCCCACATAGCTTATGCCAGGACGAGCTCATGAAAAAGATACCATCCCCCTCTCTCTTGTTTTCTAATCCAAGAAGATGTGTATGAAAAAAACAGTAACTCAGCACAAATGTTGAGAGTCTGTAACCCACATTGTGACAAAAGCAAAATAATAGGGAACATTCAGGAGCTGCCAGGGAAGGAAAGAAAAAGCTGAAGCAGGATCCTCACAAGGACTCGTTTGAACACAGGGACTGAGGAGAAAGTGGCTCCTCTTCATTTTTGGAAGCACAAAAGAGCTGTGCCAAGTCAGCCTCTCTAATCATAGCAATCGGACTGTGAAACTTGACTCCATGTTTCACTACTGGATAAGTCTTTTCTGGACAACAGTGAACTTATCTTCAGTGACAGCAATCTGCTTTGCTTTGCTAAAGGCTCAGCAAGGATTCAGGTGGGGAAACTTACGCTTCTCTCTCAAAAGTAAATCTCTAACATAGTATATATATACTACTATGTTAAGGTAAAATTACTGAGGTTGCAAGTCAAAAGGGTTAAAGTTACTTGTGAAGGTTTATTTTTACCCCTTTATGTGTATAACAGTCCAACTAGACAGCATGCCACAGTCAGCGCACAGGTGAAATTTACAGCAGGGCAGAATTAAGTTTGCATGATCAGCTATAAACCTGCAATTCCCTTATATACACTTAAATAACTTCACACTACACTTAAGTAAGTTAAAGCATACACTTAAATAATTTACACGTAATTTAGAAATATGCTGCAAAGAAAATATGCATGTAAAAGCACCAATAGATTTGCCTGAAATTTACTCAAATGTAAAATAATCCTTGCTACTTTTAATTCGTAAGAAGTATAATTAATCTCAGTGCATATAACTGAATGTCATTGTAGGGGTACATGCTCAAAAGAAATCATTGTACTTGTGCCACTCCCTTAAACACACTCCCCTCCACCAGGCTTAGCAAGTCTCCATCCAGGAAGAGAGAAGTTTCACCTCATCCCACAGAAATCCAACTTGGGAAGTTACAGGTGACAACACTCATGTGCCAAGTGAAAGTCCAGCCTTCCACAGCTAAGATAAATAGTGATCATACTCCAAGGCTTTGAAGGTAGGAGAGTGCAAACAGCCTGAAAGACTTTGCTGTATCAGTAAGGGATAGAACTTCTTCTTAGGTTCTCATGGATTATGCATCTCATGGATGCAGTGAAATGAGATTTGTGTTAGCTAGAGCTGAATGTTCTAAGCTGGTCTGTGCCTTCAATAGAAAACAAACAGGAAAACGCATAACTTTTTTTTGTTGTAGTTTGTGAGGAAAGAGTTGTAATGGGAACAAAATGCAGTCACAGTGAGTCCACAGCAGGACTTTTCTATACAGCCACACTGTCACAAATCCAAGAGAGAAAACCAACAGTTGGCTGAGTGGAACATTTTGCAGCTGCCAGCAAGGCATGATTTTGGGTACTGTCCATGGGTTGTGTATCAGTCATCTGATGTGATGTTAATGTCACAGTGGGAACCCATTTCTGAATGACATCCCAGCAGCAGGCCTTGATTCAGCTTTTCTGCCAAGGGAGAAATTTACCATAAAACAGTTTTCAATGGAAGTCAATATGTAATTTGTAAGGAAAGGCTTGTGAGCTCTCGGGTAATGACTGCAATAGCTTTTTTTCTTTGGAAAGCACCCATTGCACTGTGGATATACAGTAAGAGACAGTCAAAGGAAGAATCTGTTCATGGCATGAGTTAAATGCATTTGCAAATGGCTCAATAGAACGGGTGCTAATGTAAAAAATAACAACACAAACCACAAAAGCCACAGAATCCCTTTACCTTGCAGCACAGTGGCTCAAAAGTATGATTCTGTCACTAGGGGTCAGTATTAAAGCATATTACCTTTACACAATACAGCAGGCGGCATTCTATTGTTGATTCCCTCCTTCAGAAACACAAACTTACGTTATAAAGAGCAACTATTAAACCTTAAAAAGGACAAACCCCATACAATGGATTATTTCCTATTTCCGTTCTTAAGTGTAGCTTTCATGTACTAGAAATTTTGGTTCCTGTTCTCATAATTTAACACATATATTCACGCAAATGTATTCTCTTATTTAATACCGACACTTCAATATTGATCCATTTATGTGAATTAGGTTCCCTCTACAGTCTCGGAAGAAAAAAGCTGTGATTAAGTTTCCCATTTTCTAATAGGGAAGAAGATTAGTACCTAGTGATATTATTACCTAATGGTAACAATCATTGCTTCTAACAACAATAACAAAATTTGAAATGTAAGAAAACTGGACATGCTCTACATTTATTCCTTGACAGATACACCTGTCTTAAAAAGAATAAAAAGCTGTTGTGAAGACTAAAAAGCTCCATTTAAGAAGATAAGACTCTCACTACACACGAACATTATCCACATGGAATAGACTGAGGATATGTTATTTTGAGCCATTAGATCAATATATGAATTTCAGTTTGGAATAGATACAACACCCACTGAAGTCAAGGGACTGACTTACTTTCTTATTACTGGGCACTGCTCGCAACCAGTGAGTTCCCAACCTATCTTCCCATCCCCAGCCTACTCCCAAATCTTGGAACTCTTGATACATTTAAGAAATCATGTATTCTGATGCTGCAATAATGCCTGTAACTGCCTGTATAGACAAACGCTTGCTTATTTAAATAGGTCCACTGATTCTTGGAAAGGAGTAAAGAATTAGAAAATTAAATAACTATTTAAATATATAATATTTAATATATAAATAAATCAAGCCTGCTTTGGCTTTGCAATTTTTGGGATGATGCTTTACTATCTTGAATCCAGATATAATATTTAGAAATAGGTAATGTGACACTAGTGATAGGCCCCAGGAGGAATATTCTGCCAGATCATAAGTCTGTCATGTACCACAATTTCCTGCAGCCCTTAATGCAGCTGAACCAAAAGCATCCTTTTCCTTCTTCCCCCAGACCAAACTCTAACTGAATGCTATAAATTCTGCATGTAAAGTAAACAATTTAAGACAAATATTATTGAAACTGTTGATTAGTTTTCATGTCCAGTACAAAGCTCTAAATTTCAGAGCATATGTTTTTCTTTAGTGGTAAGTCCATTAGGTACCTAGGATTCAGACATTGCCAGATTTATGAAGACAAGCTATTAGAAATGGCATTTGTGCTATGACAATCCTGAAGAGCTAGTCAAATTAATGTCTAACTGGTACACTTAAGAGCTTATTCCTATGTGTTACTTCTAACTAATATAATATTTATATTTAACATGATTATCTTATCCTTAATACAGGAAAAGCAAAAATAATTGATTATACTTTAAATGGGGGAAAACAGGCAGAGTGTGAAGTAAAACGTTTGCTCTGCAGTGCGTTGTGCAGCACAGAAGGATTTGTTTTCCTGACCAATAGATGGCACTGCTGTTGCTTTGTTTGCGCGTCATTTTTCAGTTCGTGCCTCATGCACGTTATTGAAGTGACTGTGCCTACATTTCCCGGTGCTTGGACACATCAAAACCAGACAGATTTCAGAGATTCTTTAAAACGGCATTCTGCTGTCCAAAGAACTGCATACAGTTTTCAATAAAGCAAGTTCGTGTTCTGGATTAAAAACCGGGAAATGGATGCAAAACCCTAGCTGAACATAATTCTCTTCCTCTCGGAAGCAGACCACAGAAACAAATCCTGGCGTACATCGAGGGTGGTTGGAGTAACATAACGAAATAATTTCTTTGTTGCATGTTAGAATAAGCACATGGGGTTTTAAACTGCTATATGTGCCACAATTTTATTTTTATTTGGCCAAGCTTATGAAGAATTTAACATTAAAAAAATCTGTCATTGCTTTCAGATAAAATCCTGATAAAAGCATCATCTGTGGTGTCAGTCTGTAAACTAATGAGGCTTTTGACCACCGTGCTTTCTTCTGTGTGCTACTGAAGCATGACATACCACCAGCTCTGCAGCAAAAATTTGAATGCTGAAATATTTTATCTATAGGAATTTTATGTGTTTCAGTAGGTATCACATGGAAAATCTGTGTTTTCCAGTAAACCTGAAAACTCAAACAGTTTGTGTAGGACCCATGTTCTCTTCTGCTCTAGATCTTTGGCTAAGATACCATGGGGGTCAGAGTCATTCATGAATTTATTTATTTTTGCCAAACCGTGGTTGCTTGGGGACTTGTGTGAAATGACAAGCTGGTCTCCGTCCCGTTTGTCGTGAACAGGTGTTCTAATTACAAAGCCTCCACCATAGTTGACACCTTTATTAGCTGTCTCAGTTGAGAAACAAAGGATTGATTGGGTAGAGGTATAGAACTAGCCTTTCATTGCTGTGGGGAAGCACCTAAAGGTCAAGGTTAATATACATTAGTGGGGGGTAGTATTGCCCATTGCCTATGCTGTTCTTGTGTTATTAATCAATGGAAGACTTTATCCATAGGAGCTAGCTATTGTGGGAGCCTTAAAGACACAGTGTTGTTTAACTTTCTTTTTAAACTTTTTTTTCATATTACAAGGAAAATGGACAATGCTTCCTGACCAAATATTCCTAACAAGAACAGCAAATCTCCAGCAAAAATAGCAATGTTTTGTGCTATCCTTACATTCTGTTATATATACTGTCCAAAATGAAAAGGCAAGTTACACATTCTTCAGTTGATATAATACATGCAAAAATGCTCATGAAATGAAATATAGCAGAAGACATGTAGATGAGTTCAACTAAATTGAATTTTTGGGTGGTAAAAAGTAAAAACATTTATAGTAAATAGTCTTCCTCTTTACTGTAGTCATTTTGTTCTTACCACATAAAGACATAAAGTCTACCTGCTACAACTAGCTTTATGATTTAATATTCTTGGAAAGTTTATAACCAGAATCTAATATATAACCAATAAAAGAACACCGGTCTCATTAGTCTCATTTGGGACTAGACTACTGTCAACATAATTACACAGCAAAGGCACGTTATTATAAAAGCATATCAGCATCTTCATTATATATATACTTATTTTCAGTGGTTTACAAGACACTCAGAGAAAATACTCCAGGATGAAATATGATTATGGTAACTCAATCTGGAATCCATTTTCTCCAAACTATTTTTTTTTCTATTATGCGAATGTAAAATAAATATGGGCCAGATAGTCAGTGAGCTGGAACTATACCAATTTGTATCAGCTGAGGGTTCAACTCTATATATTCATTCATAGATCCTAGTCACACTTGGACCCTTCTATGACTTATTAATGGTTTTGATTTAGAAATGAAGCTTTGAAGTAATTGTATAGTCACATGGCATTCATCCAATATACATATTTATGTAAATTATTGCTTCCTGGTTTTCACAGAAGACCTGTGATTAGATTATCTGGTTCTTCCATATTGTACTTGGAGCTGGATTGCAAAGAGAGAGCAGTATATGTAAGCCACCTTTACAATTTCTTGACTCTGCCCAGCAAGAAACAAATACGGACTTCATTATAATGCAGAGGAACAGAGACAGCTATTTCCCTGCCTGAGGTCTCAGAGAATTGTTCTGCAGTTGAGCTAAACAATGTCCTGACTATCTCCTTGGCAAAAGAAACTCAAAGAGTTGGCATAAGCTGCTATACCAACTCAAAACTCTCCAGAGATTTCCTTTTCACAATGTGAAGCCTCAAAGGGCTGCGCTACGAAAAACAGCTGTAGCAGAGCTGAAAGTTTGACCCCTAAACTCCAGTACTGTGCTCTGCTTATGTGTGTATGACTCCCACTGACACCAACGGAAGAGTCATGCACATGAGAAGAGCAAAATATCAGCCAAAAAATCTACCATGTGAATCCAAGAGCAGAGTTTCATTCTCTTGTGTCAAATTATGGCTCCATCTGGTAACATTAAGTGAATACTGGTGACTGTGAGAGCTGAATCAATAAATTGAAACAAATAATTTATTTGGGGAGTTATTTTACCTTTTCACTTCAAAGAATGCCTGTGAATGGATTACAACTTCCTTAAGTATATTCCAGGAAACTTTTAAGGAATTTTATGTTATGGGTTGCTAGTTATATGTGATTGCTCATATGCGTCAGACTGCTCTGCTTCTTTTCTCCAAACAGAACTTTTAATAGAGTTTGGATAACAGAACTTTGCAATTGACAGTAGAATTTAGCTGATACAATTGTTTTGGAATGTGTAGTCAGCTAACCACCCTTTGTTAGTTATTTTGGATACTGAAGTTACACTTTTCTTTTAGAGCATGCACTATGAGCTTTCTCTATTACTTGGGAAACAGTAAAAAAAGGAAGAGAAAGACAATGTCAATGTTCAGAATGTCTGAGTGCAATCTCCATCGAAGACTGGGTTTAAATTAGCCGAAAAAGTTGCATGAACATTCAAATTTTAAAAGGATACCTTACTGATTTTGAATTTTCAAAAAATATCCCACATTGAATGCCTTAGACTACAAGGGGTATTTTCCTCATATGTTCCCTTAAAACCATGACGTGTATCTCTGCTTTTATTGCATCTGCCTCATACCTTTCCTTGATAAAGCAAACATTAGTGGAAATTGCGTAAGTCTTGTAACACTGATGAGAACCAACCTATTCCAGATGACACATAAGCACCAAGTCAAATTCAAACAGACCTGCCCTGTAGGGTAAGGACTAGGTAAAGCATTCTTTAAAAACCAAAATATTATCTCTTGTGTTCAGGTCAGTGTTCTAAATAATAATGTAATTATTGCAGACTCACCTTGCATTACTAGGACTGGCTGCTGTCAAATTAACTAATACTGTCACTGCAGCTTCTTTTACCTCTTCATTGTCACTGCTTAGCAACTGTACTAGCCGGGGAATCTCTTTGAAAGAAATAATTGTATACATGAACCTTTAAATAAACCATATCAGTCTGTGAAATTATAATATGCTCCTTATAAAAGGAAAAGCACAGATTCTCAGTTCATTCTTTCCCACCTTGCTTACCCTGGAGTCCAAATGCACGTTTGCTAGCTAAATTCTCACACATGGCAGAAATTGCTTGGGAAGCAGCAACTTTAACTCCATCATTATCACTTTCCAAAAGGTTTATGAGACACTTCTCAACCTCTTCCTCATTTAAGATGTTTCTATTTTCCGCTTTAAATGAAAAAGAACAATAGTGTTAACCTGCGTTAATTTTCCAGATCACTGAAAGGACATGATTTTGATTTCATATAGTTGTTTCCAACATAACGCTTGCTTTTGATCCCATGGAAATCAAAGCATATTCGTAACAGAGGCACCAGCAATTAAGAAATGTACACAAAGGCCTGATCCAAAACCCATTAGACTTTCAGTGAACTCTGAATCAAACCCAAAACATGACTATTAAACACAGCTTTAAAAACACATAGCCAACAGAATACAAAATTTGTTCTCTGTAAGACTTAAAACCACAGAATGCATACAGGCTTGATGAAAACAGCTTTTCCAATTCAACAGATCATACTTACTCAGGATCATACTTAACTTCAGTTTATGCTAACAAAGCCAAATGTGTAAAATTGAAGAACATAGCAGTAAATGTACAATTGAACTTGGTGGAGTACCAGTTTACATACCCCAATAGCAAAAAAATCCACAAACTCCAACATGCAAGGGGTGTTAAAATTGAATTTTGAGTTCTGCACAGCTTGCAGTTTGTGATTAATGCACTTTGCAGAGAATCTCAGTTTTGTATTTTAGCCTGGTGACACAGGTTCACTGCTGACCTTCACTGCAATGATTGGCAGCAGCTAATGAAGGATATAGATGTTCCCTTCCTCTACACAAGTAAAAACATACAGTGTCTATAAAGTATCTACAGACATCTGATATTTACACTAATGAACTCACTCATCCCAAAATGGGTGAGATCATAAGGCAGGTGTTTGTTAGAAAGAGCCCTGAGGGTAACCTTCTCAGCCAGAAAGGCACAGGATGGCATAGAAGCCCTACAGTTACAAGGGTCAATAAGCATTTAACCATATGCATAATTTAAAGTGGATTAATGACATGCCAGAAGTTATATCTACATGATAAAATTTTCAAGTGTATCAAAGAAATTTAGCATCTGAGACGTTGGTGGGAGTTTGGTACATTTGGAAATTCTACCAGTGCTTACTAATGCTTTGAGAGAACACCCCCTTCTTTGAACTGTTGCTTTAGGATTAAAAAGTTTAAAAAGGAAAGAAAAACACTGTAAGCATTCTTTTAAATAAAACCGAATATGGGGAGAATAAAAGTAAACAGACAAGTCCACAAAGCCAAAGAAAAGAAGTTTGATTGAAAACCTGGTTACAGCAGAAAGGTCTCAATGCCCATACACGAAACAGTTAGCTGCTTTCTCCTACCCAGCTCCATTTTAAATATTTCTAGAATCATCAGAGATACACAACTGAAATCACAAAGCAAAAGATGCAATAAATGAAAGAGAAAAGGTTTTCAGCGTCAGCAGAACCTTGGCCACAGCCTTGATGAGTATCAGCCAGCTCTTAAAAGAAGGCCATAACTGGGATTACAGACTGTTCTGACAAGTTCTCAAGTATGCCTCTGTCCTGTTGCTTTCCAAAGTATTCCATAATCCCTAATAATGATCTCTAGATCATTAGCTCTCTAGATCTCTTTATGTCTCAGTAATTTGATGCTTGTACAGCAAGTTACTTATTACTATACCAATTTGCTCAAAAATTATTCTTGCTTCTAAAGACAGTTATGGTGATGGGTAAGCATTTCATTTGAAAGCTAATTTATGCCTCTATGAAATACCAATATGAGTAATTTATTTGAATTAGTGAAAATATCTATTTAAAATATTTTACACAGAATAATTTTTTTTCAACAATGTGAAGTGATTTTTGTTTTCAATTTATGGCAAAGAGAATGTACCTATATTTAGCTAGCTAGACAGATGAAAATCAATATTTTAAGATCCAGGTCCCTATTTTATTTAAAGGATGTCTATTTTCTGCTGAACCTCTCTCTGTTTGTGTGAGTTGTTTCCTTTACTATAGAAAAGAAAGAACATACACTTGAAAAGCACCCTTTGTACTTAAGTACTTCCCATGTCAGCGCCAACACTGTATTTACAGTGATTAATTTTCTGACCCCTAAGTAATTTCAATACTCTGATTTAACACTAAGTGAAATATTCGGGCACATCCTACTAAAAGAGTCTGGAGTACTAACACTTCTGTCCATTTTTTCGGGCACTGATCCCATTATGAGCCAACCTATGTTTTTCAATGTATTTTCCTATTTCCCCTTCCTATTCCAGAGGTTCTACTGGTTACTTATTCATCTCATTGTCACCACCCTATGGAATTATTTATACCAATTTCAAATGAAAAAGTTAATGTTAAATAATATCATGACCCCTTACTGATCTTGAGTTGAGATAACCCGGATAAATAAACCCCTGTATTATGAAAAAGCATGTGTTAATCAGGCTACAGAGCATGGCTAGTATGCTCCCCTTTGAACGGATTTGCATTTAAATACATGTAAAGAACAGGCAGAGCTTCAAACCAGGTTTAGCAGAGTGAGGCCAAACTCAAGTGAGCATGATCATCACTTTGTTCATACACACTCCATAGCATTTAGTTGTTGCTGGTGTGTCTGGAGCTGTCAGGGGAAACTCAGGGCCTCCTTAATCAACAGTCCAGATAATCCATCACAGATATTCAATTTATAGGATTAAATTATATTTCAAATTCCTATATGACTGCATTATCTACTGGGCCAGCAGAGAATCACAGTAAAATTCGCCACTGTAATTCTAAGCATACAAAATAAAACCATTAATAAGTTAATATATTAAATAATAATGAATTCAAATCATGTTACAGAACAAAACAAATTTTCAGGGGCAAACAGATGATTGTATATAGAAATATGATCATTTTTACTTTATTTAAAAAGAACAGCATCCTAAAGATGCTGTTTAAAATGGAATATAGTGATAGTACCATGTAATTTATACTGATATTGAGAATAGCTCTTAAGGGATACATAACAGCAACAACAACAAAGTTACAGGAGTCCCTTTCCAAAGGGCTGAAAGGGATATAAACCAAAACTGTTTGCTATAATCATGTCTATCAGGAAAAAAACCCCAAAACTAAATCCCATCTGTCACTAATAATGGTTTCAAAACCAGACATTGCTGTGTACTCAACTGCCAGAATTAAAAGAACAGCTAGATTTATGTTCCATCACAGCAGAAGAAAGTTTTTAATCTCTTTATTTTATTCCCAAGTATGCAGGAAATGTTGGTAAATGCAATTATTAAACCTGAGGAATGTGGGCTACTGTCTGGCTATTGTAAGTTTAGTGAAAAAGTCATAAAAGAACTTAAAGTTGCACTGTATTATACTGGATTTACAACAAGGCAAGTATTAGTGTAGTATACATTAGTGTTAGAGTTTGGATAGGCTGTTTAGTATATTTACAACCAGAATCCAAACAAACAAAAATGAACTGCAGACATTTCTCTTTTCTTTTTGTACTTGGTCTGTTTCTTATAATGGCCCCAATGACACTTTTCCTTCCACTGGAAGGTTGACTTTAGAGCAGTAGCTGTATGTATCTGCAATAAATTCAGTACTACTGGGGCAGAAGCAAGTTGAGCATGTTCAGCAGCAAGTTGACTGGACTGGGTTTTCCACTGCACCAGGACAACATATTGCCCTTTGTCTAACTGGTTCTCCCTAAAATTCTACAGCTGGAAGCAAATATTTTACATCTTCTTTGGATCTACTTTCCTATCTTGCTGTATTCATGCTAACTGTCATAGGCTGAAGAAGAGAGCAAACCTTTATAATGAAACCACATTGACTCCATTTGTAAAGAAGTATGACAAGAAGATGCATCTTCACTGACAGTAACATCCCATGATATAAGATCATAGCTAGCACTGTAATATATTATGTGTAGTTCTTGCCACCATGCTTTAAAAATGTTGTGTTCAGACATGCTTCTACTAACAGCTGCTAAAATATTAGGCCACAGAAACTGAAAAACATGTGAAAGAGGAAAAGAAGGCTATGCTTATTTGAAAATAAATATGAAAAAGAGTAAGATGCAGTAGAAAGTAGCAGGAGCAAATATAAATCTGCTTAGCATACGGCTTACAAGCCTGTCACAGGACTATAAAAACGATACTGACAGTCCTAAGTAGCATAATAAAATGACAATACAGAAAAATACACAAAGAAAATACTGGCATAATAAAGTCCCTTCCTATCTTTGATACCTAAACATTAATGAAAATAACTTTCAGTGACTTACAAAGCTTCCAATAGATAATGATAAAAGCATACAGAAACCCACAGAATACTAAGAAATGCTAGAAATACCCTGTTCATGTAACATTTGCAATCCAAATAATTACAAATATTCAGGATGTCAAACTAAGCAAGGTGAGAAAAGAACTGGAAAGATAGGATGGGGAAAGAAGAAAGGAGGTCTGAATGCTGTAGAAAGGAGAGATTATTTTAGCCATGTATTAAATTAGAGAACATGTTTGTAAAATGCACATAAATTAAAGCCATGATTCAACTATGAGATGATAAAAATATGGAATATTTAAGCTCTACTGTTATATTCTTCAAAATCCCTTGACTGTATTAAAATCATCTATAGACAGAAGTATGTTATTTCTTACATTGCATTTTGTTACACAGCACTACTAGGCATATGTTGTAACTCAGAAGCCAATGCATGGATGGAATTTCAAATGTAGATTTACTTAAAGAGCGTCCTTGTGGGCAAAATGATGAGCATGTTCTGTCTAATTCAGAATTCCTTGGTGAATTAAAGAAAAGTGTACAAAGAAAGACTATAGGATGAATAATTATAAAAAGATGACAATGAAACTATTTAACTTCACTGGGAATATTAATCTGCAATCCATTTGAAAGGCTTGTTTTTTATATCCCGGTTAAAAGAATCTGTATTTGAAATTGCCTGACATTTAGACGGGCAGTTGTATGCAAAAGGAAGTAAGCTTGCTGTTAAGTCTTAACTGATAGGGATGAGAAATAGTGCCAGCAAAAGTGGCTTAAGATGGCAGTTACCTGGCATCATTAAACAAAAGGTAAAGAGCGCTCTATTTTCCTTTCTGAGGACATTTTGAAAGAATATATTACATTTAAAAATAAATTGAGGCAAAATCTGAAGATTTTCATATACATCTATACATACATATCCTAGCATCCAAATGCTGCTCTGATTGGTAAGGTTCATCACTGTAACTCATTCTTGCCAGTGTTTTCCTCAGCACAAGTACTACCCTCAACCAGGTAAGATGGCCTCATCCTAGGTAAAAAATCACTTCATAAACAAATCTATGTCAATAGGTTTTTAAAAAGTCACATACAGTCATAAGCTGCTTTGGTAATTGCCTTTGCTGCATTCTTCTGAATATCGGGAATGGTAGAGTCTCCTACAAATGAAAGCAGCTTTTTAAGGCCTCCTGACTGCTGAATCAGTTGCAGAGTCTGCACATCTTCGAGACAATTTCCCAACACAGCAAGAGCTTCCACATGTAGATCACTGAATTCCTAATAAAGAAAAATCCCCAAACAAATAACCTTCAAATCAGGATTAAAATATCATCATCATTTAACTTTGTAGTGTAATTGTCATAACTGTCTTTTGGGCAGTTTATTCATACTGCAAAATGCCCAAGAGCATTTTCATACTCTTTTTGTTTGTATAATTTCTGTGATGTGCCTTGGGATGCAACGCAATTTGTCAAAATCACTAAAACCCCCAGAATTTTCTCATTTACATCAAAGCGGGGTAGGCAGGTAGGATCAGAAAGGATTTGTCATCTGAGAATCTCAAATACTTCACAAAATTCTCTATGCATTGCATTTCCCATGGTGACAGCTGAACTCAAGAAGCACTAAAATGAGTTTCATAATAGCATAAACAATAGAATTTCTAATGCAGGAAATTATATTTCAGGCCACTGATATCAACGTAAAATCAGGAGAAAAAAGAGCAATGCTCAAACTAGGAGCCAGCACCAGAGTTCAGCATGTAATCAAGAATTCTGAGAAAACATCCTATAAAAAGCTATATGGTGGTTTTTTCTGGTATGTACAATAGTTTGAGAAATGGATAGTAAATACCAAATAGTATTACTAATTACAAAAAAGCCAGAAAACAAATACAAACTACAGTGAACCCTTTTGCTCCCTTTCTTAATTGTAGCTTAACCTATTTCTATAATAGTTAGTTCCAAGTAAGGAGCTCTTTCTTCTTTTATCACTCTCCCATAACATGAATAATATTTCTCATTAGTCATACAAACATTAGCAGCAAGAATAAAAAACTTTGAAGGCAAGCGAACTGTACATCAGTTTCCAGTATCGTCAGAAGACAATCTAATCCTTTATTTTCTCCCAGCATTATCCTGGTTTCTCTGTCTTTGCTAATTACTTCTAAGGTTTTAAGGGCTAGCAACTGAATAACTGGGTATTCAGATTTCAGTAGTTCCAGCAAGGGTGGAATTATGTTCAGTTCACGAACTGCAGCACGGCTTTGAAAATCCTGCAGTAAAATATTCAACAAAGAATGTTAGCAATAGAGAATATAGCAGTACATCAATTCCTGACTTCACAGAAAGAGCATAAAGAATCTGGTTTCAAACACACACAAAAAAGTCAATATTCCAGAATTTCCAGTTCTGAAGATTTCTTTCTTTTCAGCTAAGAATCAAACTGAATATAATCAAGCCCAGCCACTCTTAAATTCCATTTTTTTTGCCTGACTGAAGTACATGCTGCAGAATCCTGTTCTAAGGGATTCTCTTTACTCTCTGTTTTGCCATGTTTGTCTCAACACACATGTTTCTTTGAGAAAGTTTTTTAGATTTAGTTTTATCATTTTGATTAACTTCAGTGGGGGGAAAACAGTTTTTGCACTTTACTGTGGTTGCTGGGCTATAACTTCCTTTGGTTTAGTAATTACAAGATGACAATTTAAAATTTCAACTTGAAACGGTGTATGTGCAGCTTAATAAAAAGACGGGAGTAGATGCATTAAAATAGAAAAAAATAAATAAATTACAATTTGCTTTTAAATAGCTTATTGCACATGTGCAGCATGCAATTATCC
The DNA here is from genome assembly GCA_002631895.1 of Agapornis roseicollis. Classification (NCBI taxonomy): domain Eukaryota; kingdom Metazoa; phylum Chordata; class Aves; order Psittaciformes; family Psittacidae; genus Agapornis; species Agapornis roseicollis. The sequence goes on along the minus strand of NDXB01001718.1, from coordinate 92,633 downwards.
TTATCAATATAAGCAAGCACCAGGTGCAGTTATCCAGATATACCCTGCAACAAAGACAGCGAGATAGTAAAAAAGGAGAAAGAGTAAAATGTGATTCTGAATAGACATGCTCTGATGCCCCAAAAGAGATAGAGTTATAAACTGAATTCATTATTGAATTGATTCGCTTAAGCCATGGAAAAGAACTGCCATACAAATGCACCATTCTTTTGCTAAGCAGCATATGGATGACATTAGTGCTGAGTGTGAAAGTAGCCAATAACAAATCTGTTCCTCCCAGTATGGAAAGTAGCTGTTGACAGCATTCACCTCTGATTAAAAAGATGTTCAAAACTGAGACTACGGACTTGCTGGCCAAAACAAGGCACAATGCAATTGTTAGTTCTTTAATTTATACCATTATTCCAACCTTTGGGTAGACAGGTTATAACTCTAATTACCACGATTAACATTTTCCAACTAATAAAACAAATTCGTATTTAATTAAAGAAATGTGAATCTGATTCTGATCTCACTTTGCTGTAGAGCATGGATAATTGCATTAAGCTCAACAAAATGAGTCAAATCAGCTATATTTGTAACTAATGTAACAATTGGGGACTTGGACACAATGTTTTCAGATACATTGGTGAACACTGGGGAGTAAAGGAACCAAATATCTAAAAATTATTTACCCTGTAGAGGGTGGCCAAGGGGAATAAATGCTTATCTGACTCTCTCATTTAAAACGACAACAAACTTTACCTGCACCAGGAGGTAGATACATTCAATCGAATTCTTCTGAACATCAGGATCAGGGCTACCTAGCAGCCTGATAAGTGGTTCTAATCCACCTTGCTCAAATATTTGTACTTTAGTAGTATATTCATCAGCCATATATGCAAGACAGAGAGTAGCAAATTCATGAATAACTACATCTTCTATGGGGAAAAAAAGAAATAATTGATCAAGCTTAATTCAGTACAGCATATGTTCACTAATCCTATGGTTTACAATATTATTTGAAGCCCATAAACAATAGCTGTTAAGCAGACCTGTCACCTCCATAAACATGTTGATACATCTGTACAATGAAAACCACTACTCAGTGAAAAACAGAGCTACTTCTATAAAAGCAATTACCTATTTAACATGTAGTATGACAAATAAAAAATTACAAGGAAGATTTTATAAAATTGGATAATCAAACGGCAATCATAAATTATTTACGAGTGTATTTTTACACAAGAAATGAATACTGCAAGCTACCTTCTGGCACCAGGTGTGATATAAGTGAATTTGTGACATGCAGTTCCCTCAGTAACTTCTTGACATCATCTACAATGAAATAAATACAAATATGAAGTCTTCCATTTGACAATCTTGGCTTGTAAATCTTTACTCCAATCTTGAGCAAAAAACCAGATTCTGCTCCAAGGAGAATGGTTACTCCCTGAGTGGCAAAAAGATCTGACCAGGAATGACACAGAACTGAAAATATACCAAGATCATAATGGGCCTACAAAATATTAAGGAAGTAACAGATGACTCTCATTGACATTTGATATATGTGAAGTTCCTCAATAGTTAATTGAAACTTGATCCAAAATATATGCATTTATCAGGCTCTGATCAAATATTGCATAGTTTTAGTTGTCAAAGAAGTCATAACCCAATTAGTTAAAATTATTTGTGGTTAAGATTATCAAATTAAAAGCAATCTTTCTGTTATTTAATTTTCAAGCCATCACTTCCTAATTTTATGCTAACACAACCCACACTGCAAATTGAAAACATGAGTTCTATAGGTTTTATTAAAATTATAGTAAAGACTTTCAGAATGCATTTGTATTGTTGTCAATGGCAAACTAGCAAAACCACAATCACTGGATAGAATAACAAAAACCATTCTCTGGGACAGGCTTTATGTGATCTTACAGTGCCAAGTTGTCACTATCAATATACTACAGTGTTGAAATGAAAGAAAAAAGTTGTTAAGTTGAATTTACTTTTTTTTAAAAAACCCAAATAACCTATGAATATAAAGGAAGATCTTCAGTCATTCCAATCCATGTTGGTGCAGCAGCATTGAAATCTAAGTTCTGAAGGGAACGATGGTGTCCAAGTGCCAAGTTGAAAAGAAGGTAAAGAGCACAAGGTCCAGTGCAACATGAAAAGCAAGTAGCAGTTGATGAGAAGGCTTAAATACACCATGGAACTGGGTATGTTCTACCAACTGGGTAGAACATCTACCAAAATAAGACCTGCTTAATTATATTCTTTAGATGTAGGCTTATAAAGCAAAGTAAAAATAATAGCCACTAAAACTCAACCTTACATCACTTACTGTTTCATCTTCAGGTATATCTACCTACCACTCAGCACTCGGCCACCCAGCATGGATGCAATACATCCATTCTTACTTTATAAAAAGGTACAAGAAAATTTGCATATAGAGTGGTTAAATCATTTAATAATGGTATGGTTACAGTAGATATACTACCTGGACATGAATGTCAATGTCATATTGTCTTAATGTGAAAGAGTCAAGATTACTTGAATTTCACTAGTTCAGATACAGACAACAAAACATTTGCAACAGCACTGAGCTGCCAAAGGAGCTGGGTAAATATGCATGCCAATGCTTGACAGCTCAGGGGTTTTTTTCTTGCCCTCAATACTTGAGTTAGCTACTTCAAATTTAACACATTTTCTCCCTTATCGCTATAGTTACACTAATGCCTCAAGTAACAACTGATATTTAATCAGAGAGACCTCCTTGGATGGATAAGGAGCTGCTGAGGAAAATTCAAAGGAAAAAAGAGGCTTATAAAAGGTGGAAGCAAGGACAGGCTGCCTGGGATGAATACAGGGATGTTGTCTGGGAAGCTAGGGAATGCGTAAGGAAAGCTAAGGCCCAATTAGAATTAAACTTAGGTAGGGATGTTAAAGATAACAAGAAGGGATTCTACAGGTACGTTGCAAATAAAAGACCAGGAACAACGCAGGCCCCCTCTGGAAGCTATCGGGTGAGCTGGCTACGCAGGATTTGGAGAAGGCTGAGGTTCTGAACGACTTCTTTGCCTCAGTCTTCAATGGCAAAGGCTCTGACTGCACCAACCAAGCCTTGGAAGGCAGATGCAGGGACTGCGAGAATGAAGACCTTGGGCCCACTGTAGGAGAGGATCTGGTTCAAGACCATCTTAAGAACCTGAATGTGAACAAGTCCATGGGACCTGATGAAATCCATCCACGGGTCCTGAAGGAGCTGGCGAGTGAAGTTACTAAGACACTGTCCATCATATTTGAAAAATCATGGAAGTCAGGGGAAGTTCCTGACGACTGGAAAAGGGGAAATATAACCCCCATTTTCAAGAAGGTGAAAATGGATGACTCAGGGAATTACAAAGCAGTCAGTCTCACCTCTGTGCCTGGCAAGATCTTGGAGCAGATTCTCCTGGAAGCCATGCCAAGGCACATGAAAAACAATGAGGTGCTTGGTGGCAGCCAGCATGGCTTCACTAGGGGGAAATCCTGCCTGACCAATTTGGTGGTCTTCTATGATGGGGCTACAGAACTGATGGACAGGGGTAGAGCAGTTGATGTCATCTACCTGGACTTGTGCAAAGCGTTCGACACTGTCCCACACGACATCCTTGTCTCTAAATTGGAGAGACATCAATTTGATAGGAGGACCACTCAGTGGATAAAGAACTGGTTGGATGGCCGCACGCAAAGAGTTGTGGTCAATGGCTCAGTGTCCGGCTGGAGGCCAGTGACAAGGGGTAACAGGTTCAAACTTAAACAGGAGAGGTTTAGATTGGATATAAGGAGGAAATTCTTTCCTGTTAGAGTGGTGAGGCACTGGAATGGGTTGCCCAGGGAGGTTGTGAGTGCTCCATCCCTGGCGGTATTCAAGGCCAGGTTGGATGAAGCCTTGGGTGGTCTGGTTTAGTGTGAGGTGTCCCTCACATGGCAAGAGGGTTGGAACTAGATGATCTTAAGGTCCTTTCCAACCCTAACTATTTTATGATTCTATGATTCTATGTAGATGATAAATACTACTTTATCCTTCTCCTCCAACTTTTGTAAGAGTGTGTCACATCCACATTGATGGGCATCTCATGCAGTCAGGCTTTCCTTGACAGACATAGCTCCAGTATTAAATTCTTTCAATTTGGCCACATCAAAACAAAAATAAGGGTTGGAGGAAATTAACTGCTCTTGCAATTTTCTTTTCAAAATCAGTGGAGTTCATTCTAGCTCAATTTGTTCCTTTGTTCTGGGCTGTTATATAGGGGTTTTTCACATGGGCCACCTATTGCTTTGATGACCACACTCATACACAGCAGAAAATATTAAAAAATGGAGAATCTTACCATTAGAAGCCATGATGCCAAATACCATGATGGCATTTCTACGTACAGTTGGATCTTCATGCGAGATAAGTTTATACAGCTGTTCCACTGCACCAAGAGAGAGAAGTGTTGCTTTGTTTTCATCACCTGAAAAGCAATTAGGTTAACAGTTCTATAAAAATGAAAAATGCTCACAGTTATAATGTCACAAAGTAAAGCAGCTACCACTCTTCTATTGGACAGATAACAAAGGCCTTGACATGATCCTGGGGGTTGGTCTAATCCATACCCCAAATAACATAAGCATCTGTCAAATAGTATCAAGGATTGATAATGTCTAGGATTAATTCACATTTATAAAGCAAAGGATGCTTTTGTTTATTGGACACCCAACTCATTTGTTGGAAACTGAAGTGGCCATACAAAAGGCAGCTTTCTATTTAGTGAAGTACCGGTGAACGGTATCATTAAGAACCTAATTTTATTTTCTTCTTTTCTGGCCTCCCAATTTTATTTTCCTCAAAATAACAGTTAATTCATTCTGAGGACCCCTCAACTGAAGCAGCTACCAGGATTTGGATCATTAAATGCCACCTGAGATTCCTACCACGTGAGAATGGAGCTCTTTGTAGCTGAATAAGCCCTGGCCACGCAAAGAACAGAAGTGTTTTGTATGATTACAGTCTTCTGTTCCTGCTTACTCAAAAAACCCACCCAAAACTCAAGAAATAAAATCCGAAACCTACTTCTATTCTCAGTTCCCACAACATAATTATAATTCATTTTCTAATAAACCATGCCTTTCTTTTCCAGGTGCAAAGGATAAATGTGAGGAGAAACAGAACTGTGCTCACTCTCAGGCCAAAACACAATTAAAATACAAGAACTGTTTTGTTTTTTTTTACTGAGGGATGGGACTTAACTTACTAGGTACATTCAAGAAATGAATTAACTGTAAAGAGAAAACAATAGCTTCTCTTGTGCCACATGGCAAAGTACGGTCTCATCTTCCAGAAGACTGCAGCGATATCTACATGAACAACTTACAGGATTGTTTATTATGTAGAAACAGAAATATTAAATACCTGCCCTCCTGCAGTGTGCCACATCTTCCTGTGGACATCAGGGAAGAAGCCAAAAAGAGTTTATAGTGTGTGATTCATAACTGTTTCCCAACAGTATCAATTCTCCCTTCACATATTCAAAATCTGGTTGCATGCCCTCAGCCTAAATTGCCATATTAAGCTGAACCTAAAGATCTTTCTGAGCCCCATGGTCCCTAGGCCAGGCTTTAGGTCTCTTCTCACTCAGCAGTGTTGGTATCAGTTGTCATCAGTACAACAATCAGCATATAACCCCATAATTTTTAAAGAAAATATAAAATAAATGAAAATTCATGTTAGAACAGTTTAATTATACCAAGAATACTACCAGTGTATACCAATTTGAGTGGCTGGTATGGAACGACTAAGATGAAACTTAGGAAATTATGTGCTACATAATTTTGAGCCTCTGTTACACAGTTGTCTTCTGGGTGCCTGGAACAGGACACTTAGGTACAGATAGTACAGGGACCTTTGTAAGATTTGGAATCTTGGGGACTTGCTAGATTCCCAATACACACAGAAATAAGCTTGATTATTTACTGGAGACTGCTCAGCCTCCTTTAGCATCTCTAACAAAAGTACTGACACAAGTGCCATATGCAAAAATAACAGAAACAGGCTAAAAAGTAATTTTCACTGAAAACTGAACCTTGAAATAACTATACTGGTACAGAAGTTTCAAACTGTAACATAAAGAAAGAGAGTTCTTTCCCAGATGCAGGTCTGTTGCTCATAACAGAACAAATTTAGGTCGTATTTAAAACAAGTTTGATTAAACAGAGAATATAAAATTCTACAACAAAACAATAACAATTTCCTTCACACAAACTACAGGATTTCTTTATTAGTGCAAATTCAGGTTTGATAGATATTTCAGAAACCCACCAAAACCTTGACAGACACCTTTGAGATGAAATGAAAGTTTCAGTGCTAGGAAACTAAATAATTGTGAATTACTATCAAAATCCAAACAACACAAAGGAAACCTCTTTGCAAAAAAACTAACCTTTTGATGCAAATTTATAGAGAGAATCACATGCTTTGGCCAAAACTTCCTCTTCAGGAGAACTAAGCATTAACACAACTGTTGCTGGTGTTTTGCTTTCAATCAATAAGGGTTCAAACTACAAATAAAAACAAAAAGGAGAGAGTAGTTTGATTTATATCAAACTATCGATTATAAACATTCTTGTGTGCTGCAGTAGACTTTCACATTTCCCTAAAAATAGTTAAATCTAGTTTGATATCTACACTGGATTAGAAATATGAACATGAGTAGCTATCTGCTTGGAGAAATCATTTTCTCAATAACAACTGGAAACACTGTTGAAAATTGAAAAAGAATTATTGACTTTCAGATATAATCATGATTTCATCACGTGAAAATTTTGGGGAAACCATGACACTTCACTGTATATCTCGGAAGTCTTGAGGACAACAAACTATGTAATTCGGTTACACACATAAGAGCATCCTGAGCTTTGGAAATGAACATGAGAAGTTTATTTTGAGCAGCGGTACACAGAGTCTGTGAACTTAGGCATGGTGTGAGGAAGAGGATTTGGTTACTCTGTAGCATTAACACTTCGTTATTGCTTTTAAAAAAGTAAAAAGGACCCTTCCTGTCCTTTTGTCAACTCAGTTCAGCCGCTCACCATGATCTCGATTAGCTGAAGTATTTCCATGATATAATCCCTGCTCATCCAGCTAGAAATGATACATAGTGTTAATTTCCATTTCTGACCTCTCGTACTGAAAGAAACCTTCCAAGAAATTTGGCAGGTTTCACCCTCTTACTAGACTCTTCAGGACTAACACCACTGAAGCAGGGGAATCTTCTAAAAGCGTGTTTTCCTCTTTAAGGAGACCAAGGATTCCTGAAAATTTCGCCTATTGAAATGTTTTAAGCTTGTTTGGATTTAAAATAAATTTTTTAACATGGAAATACTGTCTTCCATCCTCACACTTTAGGCCTAGAGAATATCTGTGTTACATACATAAACTACTAGATACTGGAGTCATACAGTCTCTCAGTACCAATGTATTAACCGTGAAAATAAAAATTATTTTAAAATATTACTACAATGTATATTTATACCATATGTATTTTAAAACATCTATCATTTGTTTTACTTCATTTAAAAACTCTCTATGAGCTACATCAGAGTCACATGTTGCTGAACAATACAAGTCAGTTGCCAAGCAGAAGATACACACAAGCCAATTGTCAAGCAAGGAAATTACTTGGAGCAAATCTTCAATGAAGTTATGAGTGTGCTAGAAGGAAAAAGAACAAAGAGGAGGCTTTTTTCCTTCTCCTTCCTCTGACTTGATAAAAAATAAGGCAAAATATGATACTAGTACCCAGACTTCTAAATTATTATTTTGTTAAGTTTTTAAATGATGTAATTTCATCACCTTCCATAAGGCATATCACACAATTTAACAGCCTGCAAGATCAAGATCCAAGCTACATTAACAGTTAAGAGGTTGCCTGGCTGATATGCTTGGTCTCACTATTCTCAAGCATGTCTGAAAACCTGAAACCACTGTCCAAGTCCATGCTTGCTGTGACAAGCTAGAGGTGTGAGATGAGTCATGGAACAAAACTTCTTTTTAAACAAAATGTTATCTGCTTACTGTACCATAAATCATTTAGTTTAATAATAATTTAACAACAATAACTTAATCAGTTTGTCTATGAAGATGTTACGGGAGACAGTGTTGAAAGCATTACTAAAGTCAAATTAATATTTAGGCATTAATTGCTCAAAGAAGTTGTTTCTTTGGAGACTGAATTTCAGGAGTTGACAGTGCCACTCCATATATTCCACCTTTTTAACATCAGTGTTATGACCAAAGCCATTTTCAAAACTACTAGGGTATCTCTGACTTTCTTTCAGTGATAACGTCTCAGCATTTTCTCTAGTGCTGTTAGGCTTTCCTTTTTAAGTCTATGCCCTAGCTGATGATCAAATAGTAATATTGTCAACACCAAATTTAATGAAGATCTCATGTGAAAATTTCCTATCAATCTATGTCAAAGCTAGCATATTTCACTGGCTAAGGTCATCCATATAGAGAGAGGCTGAAAGCAGTATTTTTCTGGGAGAAGCCCAGTTCTCAGAACAGATAATAGCAAAAGACAAATTATGAAAGGCAGGGAAAACAGAGTCCTCAGGAATACTTTCTGAAACATAAGCAGTGGTTAAGCTAAGAGATGTGTTTCCCACCTGTTCCTAGAAATCTATAAAAATTAGTGGTCATCTGCAGTACCATATATTCTCAGAGCATTCCACATGCACAAAGGCTTTCTTTTATAAGCCTGTCCACATTATCTCAAGGCTTCTTTTCTTGGACTTGACATTTTCATAAGCAGATTATCAATCACAAGATAATAGCTAATATATCTTTTATTTTGCCTGCATCTCATTTCCTGCCATCTGAAACATCCAGGTGAAATTTAAAGTTTTGAGATTTGATTTTACATGATGACTATTAATGATATTCTCATAGCTAGAAGATTTTCTTGGTTGATAGTTACAACTAATCAATGATTTGTTTTCATGTTTAATACTGTTTTGGTATGCAAAATTCAGGTTTTTTCCTCTTGATACGGCCGCTAGAATTGATGCTAGCCCAAAGTACAATAAAGGCAAAAGCTAAGCCAAAAAATTCAGATGCCACCTGGACTTCACTCTTTCCAATTCTTCCCTTTTTAGTAGTTTTACTGACCTTTTCTGTAAGTTTAGTTTTCTCAGTTGTTGAATATGTTTCCTAACATATTGATGTTTATGTTGAAGTCTAACATTATTGACGTTTTATTGCTGTAGTTAGTAGGCTGTACCATACTTTCCTCCAGAAACTTTAATGTTGTCTTTTGGATATGGAAATTGTGTTGCTGCTTCTACTGACGTTCTAGGTATTTACTGGAAAGTCAACTTTTATGACTTGGGAGGGTGATGGCTCATTTGTATGACTTAAATCTACTTCTTATGCCTTTTTTTCTTTTCTTAGACTGCAAAGATACTTAGTTCTAATTTTTCACACCTATTTTAATTAGTCCCCTCCACCTACACCTTCTATACAGAAATGGCATTGGATGTATTTATCCTGTCATGCTGAAGTCAAGTTTTGCTTTGTAAGGACTTATTATTGATTGAAGCTTATGAATTATGTTTGTAATTCTTCTTTCCACGGAACAGTTGGGAAAAACCTGGTATGAATTGCTATGCTTCAGTGACATCATGGCTATTGGATATTACATAGTCAAAACTATTCATGCTTATTTAATATTGAAATCGTGACGTAGGTTTTGCTGGTCAACTTTTCTATGACCTTTGAAAAAGCTCTTGCAGTACCAACACCCTTTACAGACAAACCCATTGTTTCTTTTAAAACAATGCACTGAACTTTGTATTTAGCTTCATGATCCTCTATGGGACTCGCTAAGATCCTGATTCGCATTAACTTAGTTATTATCTGGCACAGAATTTATATTATACCCTTTTAAATGTTTCTGTCTTATTTCCTCTACTTCTTTCTGAATAAGCCAACTAAGCTTTAAAAATACCTACATTCTGAACCTGTCTTTTTGGGAGTGCCTTTGCTGCTTGTGAATTTTTAGAAACTCTTGAAAAGCATGCTAGTGTTAGACCCTCAAATCTCACATTGCCACCTGTCCTGGGTTCAGCTGGGATAGAGTTAATTTTCTTCCTTGTAGCTGGTGGAGTGCTGTGTTTTGGATTTAGTCTGAGAACAATGCTGATAACACACTGATGTCTTAGTTCCTGCCAAGTAGCCCTTATGCTGATCAAGGACTTTTCAGTCTTTCATGCTCTGACAGTGAGGAGGGGCACAAGAAGCTGGGAGAAAGTAAAGACAGGACACCTGACCCAAACTAGCCAAAGTGGTATTCCATACCACAGCACATCATGCCCAGTATATAAACTGGAAGTTGTTACCTGGAACTGGTAGTTTACCTGAAAGGGCAGATTGCTGGATATTGGTCAGCAGGCGGTGAGCAGTTGCATTGTGCATCTCTTGTGTTTATTGTTTTGGGTTTATTTTGGTTTGGTTTTTCTTTTTCTTTTCCCCTTTGAGTTTTTATCTCTCTCTCCTGGTTTTATCTCTCCTTGTTATTTCCTTATTATTGTTATTACTCGTATTATACTGTACTTTAGTTATGTTTAGTTATTAAACTCTACCTGTGTGGTTTACATTCTTTCGATTCTCCTTCACATCCCACCTGGGGTGGGGGAAAGCATGGGGTGAGTGAGCAGCTGTGGGGTACTTCATTACCAGCTGGGTTTAAACCATTACACCACCATTATTCTTTATTTGGCTTCAGCCCTTGTACTACTCACTGTGGCACTTCCAATTATACCAGAAAGACCTGAACTGCTTCTAAAGACTGTCTTTGCAAAAGAGCCAGAATATGTAGCGCTGTCATTCAAAATGTAAAATTTTGTATTCAGTAAAAAACTCTGCAGATCCATCTAGGCTCTTAACTCTTTCATTCTTAAAGAAAGAGAATGTCTCCGCAGTTGAAAGGACAGGCAGATGTCAGGTTGCTCTCTTCTTTCTCCTTTGATTTTTACAAATGGAAAGCTAATACTGTTCTTCAAATAAAAAGAAGCCTGGATTGTTTCATACATTACTATTTGCAAAGCCTGCCAAAGACAACAATCTCCACAAAGAACTACACATGCCCAGTCACTCTGGTTTGTATGCCGTCCAAGAAAAGCATAAACAGAGTCATATTTAAAAGCCATTTTTAGAATAATGTGGGTAAGCTAGGAGAGTAAGGAAATATGTAAGGATGGTAGAACTGAGCCTATAGTTGTGTAATGTTTATTTTATAGCACATATCAGTTTATAAACTTACCACATCCTTGGGTGGAGGCTCTCCTTCCTTCTTTACTTTTTTACCCATTCTAAAAAAAAAAAAAAACAACCCAAAAAAAAAACAAACAAACCTAAAAAACCAGCAGACAAACAAACTCTCTTCTGTGTTTTAGGAATTAGCTTGCCAGTGATTTAGTAAGCTTGACTTTCTCATTCATTTNAAAAAAAAAAAAAAAAACAACCCAAAAATAAAACAAACAAACCTAAAAAACCAGCAGACAAACAAACTCTCTTCTGTGTTTTAGGAATTAGCTTGCCAGTGATTTAGTAAGCTTGACTTTCTCATTCATTTGACCCATCTAATCAGTTTGAAGATTTCTCTGCCATAGGTATTTCTATGCAGAAACAAACTGACACACACATTTGGAGAAGTACATCTGCCAAAAGAATATGTAACTAAGAAGAAAAATCTGAGACATCACAGGCTCAAGTTTTAATGTGATACAAATTCCATGCATTTCTGTAAATTATTTTAATCTGCATCTATAAATCATATATGAACTTGAAAGTCTTATTAGGATATTTCCCCATATCTATACATTCTATGTTGGCACACATTCTATACAACTGCAGAATGTGCAAATAAGTTCTACCTTGAAAATGTGGTTCAAGTTCAATTTGAATTATCTGTTCGTATTTCACAGGAGACAAAAATCAGGTCTGCAGGCACTAAGAAACAGCTCTGCACAGTACAGATTTCACTGATTTGAAAAAGTTACACCAATTTACACAAAGTCCAGCTTCTGTCTTCTGCCTTTTTTATATTATCACATATTCATGTGAACCAGGAAGACCTTCTCAGCTGCACCTAATAGTAGCTTCTGAAGCATATGGATGTAATAGCTCATGTGGACCTAATTCCATGTGGCTTGCAAAACTTCAACAGAGCCTTCTAGTTAAGCTGCAGGCAAAAGAAAAGAGCAACCTGACCCATTAGTAATAGCTATACATATAACATAACCCAAGTTATGCCAAACTTTGGTTTGTTTTTACACTGTGTAAAAACAAAATGCACACTGTTAATACACCTTACTAACTCCTTCGTTAGTTCTCAAAGGGAGACATTTATCCATCCTCAGCCAGGACTACTCTGACAATCTCCCTATGATATAAGAGATTATTTTCTAGTGCAACATGAGCTGTAGCCTGGCTGGTTACAAAAGTCAAGGCCATTGTTGTGTTCAACAAAAATCTAGTGTTTTTCTTGAGTCCTCTGAAAATGTTCAGGTATTATTCCTCTACCAACTTCCCAAAGAAACTGTAACATGGCAGTACTGAAACTAGTTGCATAAACACATCCGAAAAATGGATCTAAAACTTAAAACTTCATAGGCAGGTCACTAATTACAGGTTTTGGGGAAGACCCATACAAAGATTCTTCAGCTCCAATATGCTTTACCCTAGTGCTTATGTTCAGCCTTGAGAAGAGAAGGTGGCTCAGAGAAGACCTTATAACTGTCTTCGAATACCTAAGGGAGGCCTACAAGGGACTTTTTGCAAGGTCATGTAGGTATAGCACAACGGGGAATGCTGACAAAGGGGAGAAAAAATTCTTCACTATGAGAAACAGGTTTCCCAGAGAAGCTGTGGCTGCCCCATCCCTGGCAGTGTTCAAGGCCAGGCTGGATGGGGCTTTGAACAACCTGGTCTAGTGGAAGGTGTCCCTGCCTGTGGAACTGGATGATCTTTAAGGTCCCTTCCAGTCCAACCCATTCTATGATTTTATGATATATACATATGCACACCCAGATGAACACATACACAGGCACTAAAATTCAGTGTTTCAGAAAGTGAAGCTTTGGATACAGACAAATTAACAAGTAAGAGAAAGCATAAGGACAAATTACTCACAAAAAAAAAAAATGATGGACATGCTACCTTCTGATTTATGCAGTCACTATAGAAAATAAGCACCACACACACATATAAGAATCAGATTTATAAAGATATTCAGGAAATCTGGGTTATTTAAATTGTGTTAAATCTTGGAATACAGATATGGGCACAATGAGAATTATTCAGTTCAGCTCAAATAATTTCAGATATAAAACAAGCTAAATTTCTAAAAAGCAATTTTAATTCTCAATGAGTTTAATTAGGTTTAAATCAAACAATTAAAAAAGTTAATTCATGTAAAAGCATTTATAATATTGAACCATTAATGTTCAGAGATTAAATAATTGTACATATTACAAGACTGTGAATAACTGAAGCCTTACATTGTAAATATTTATTCATTCTATATAAATACATCCAGCTTCTGAGAATGTTTTCAAGAAACTTATACATTTTTCTACGTGTTCAGAAATACTTAGTTCCTTAGTAATATTAAAAAAGCAACAGGTACAGAGAACATGACAATTACTTTATTGTGGATTATGCCCCTCAGTCTGTTTCTTTGCTGCAGTTACCCTTCTGGATTTCAATGCATTCTGCCATTAATTGTTGTTGTTAGTTTTGTTCCCATAAAGCTCTCTGTATTCAATGGTCATTCTGTGACTTGAGGCAATGATGAACATGGAATTCTTTGGTTTGCTGACAATTAAAAATGTGTCTTCTGCATTGAATTTTAATTATCGCAGACAATCGATGTGTACAGGTATTGAAAGACTACTGACCCATAAAGGAACTACTTATTCAGATCCCTTTCTCACCACGATAACTGCATAGTGCACATATCTTTGATTATGAGTTTACTATTCAGAATATTTAGAATTCAGAAAAATATTGTAGCAGAATTTAGACTTTAAACTGTGAGTAAGTGCTGCATCTAAGTGAACAGTAAACTTATTTTGAAAATTAAAACTCTATTCACTTGTAATTAAGCATAGTTAATGAATTAGTTCCCACAGAAACTGGCTAATGACAGTGTGGCATGGGTGTATTCTTTGCTGGGTAAAAAATTGGCAGGATGTTTGAGCACAAAGACTGGTGATGACTGGAGTTAAATCCAGCTGGTGGCCGGTCACAAAGGGTGTTCCCCAGGGCTCAGTACTGGGGCCAGTTCTGTTTAATATCTTTTACCAATGATCTGAAAGAGGGAATTGAGTGCATGCTCAATAAATTTGCAAACTACACTAAGCTGGAAGTGTTGACCTACTTGACGGCAGGAAGGCTCTGCAGAAGAACCTGTACAGGCTGGATCCATGAATTAAGGCCAAGGCCAACTATATGAGCTTCAACAAGGCCCCATGGTATGTCCTGCTCTTTGGTCACAACGACCCCATGTAACACTACAGGCAACAAAGCTGGTGAAGGGTCTAGAGCACAAGTCTGGTGAGGAAACTGGGGTTTTTCAGCCTGGAGAAAAGAAGGCTCAGAGGAGATCTTATCACTATCTAGAAATACCCAAAATGAGAGTGTAGTGATGCGAGTGTCAGTTGCTTCAAAGCAACAAGCGATAGAACAAGAGGAAATGGCATCCTGTTGCCCCTGGGCAGGTTTGGATTAGATATTAAGAAAAATTTCTTCACTTGGTAGTATTAGGTTAACAGTTGGACTCATTGACCTTAAAGGTCTTTTCCAACCTGAATGATTCTATGAGTCTAAATCTTAAAGACAAAATAAAGAAAATTCTAATTTGAGTAATACTCTTTACTTCATGTTCTGTATGTTTCTAGAATCAGAAGCATACCTTTTCCACATGTTTTTTGAGATTAAAGGGCTGGTTGTTTTAAATCATGCAGAGATAGTGCAATAAAGGACTTAGCAGATGTAGCCAATGTGTAGTTACGCAATCTATGAAGTTATTCTATGCTACTTCCTGTCCTTCAGCTGGAATGTATTGCTTTCAGTGGTAGACAAATTAGCCTGCTTTGCTTTGCTTCCACCCAGTTTCAGTGCAGTGGTCTAATCAGGTGTTGCCTCTCAGCCAGGACAGTCATTACATCTAACTAAATCCTCATTCCAAACTTACAATTCCCCTCACTCTCCCTCAGCTCTGGCTGTTCCTGGTCCCTAAGCTCAGCAGGCACTTCCTTATTTTACTCTGAACGTCACTAGGACCTCTGGCTTTCCCATAAGACCAGAACTACCCCAGTATCAGTATCTTAAGTTGAACAAGTATCCAGAAACTGTGAGTAGCATCCCCTAAACTAAATTAAGCATCAGTACTTAAGTTAGTCACTCTCCTTGATAATTGATGGAGATCAAGTCAACGTATTCAATAGTCCTTAAGGCAGATTCATCCTAAAGTGGGTAGCTAAAACTGAACTGCACGTTAAAAATACCTACTTGTTCCTCAGACCAAAAGCAGAGTCTAGAGTTGTTAGGTTGTGTATTGACACTTACATTAACATCTAAAGTTAGCAAGATATACTTATTACTCTGATTCTCCACATAAATCCACATGACAAGCTAGGTCTGGGAGATACTATCACAGTAGACTGAATGTTAGCAGAACTCAGCATATGATAAAACACAGCCATCTTGTCTTTTTAGAAGTGGCTGAATAAATAGGCCCATCCCCCGTAACATCTCTGTGACTAGAATGTTTTGCTTATAAAAGGGAAATGATTTTGAGGAAGGTCACAAATATGGACATTTTAGTTCAAAAATGGAACCCTCTAACCTCTTGGCTATTATACCATGAGCTGTCATCTCTGCCATGTCAAGTAAAGCATGCAAAAATCATTTCGTTTTCGAAAGAGCTGTTGCAGATGCCTGCCCAGAGGAGCAGATCCCAAATACTAGATCATAAGATAATGATAGACACATTCCCTGTAATTACTTCATTTTATTGTCTTGCACTAGGAACCTCTCTCAGTGTGAATAATTTCTTGGATTGCAAATCTGAGATACCCATTTATTCCTAGTCACTATACCTTCTCTTTTTCTTTTTTTTTTTTAATGCAGGATGTTGACTAGCAAGTGAATGTTAACCAAAAAAAATAGTCTATAAGTTATACTTTGAAATATGAGGAAAGTCTTACTGCAGTTTTTCCGTTCAAAATACTGAAATCCCATAAATACTTTACAGTATGGAATATATACCTATAGTGTCAGAGTTCTGTTGCATACATTTAAAGACCATAATATTTCATGGCTTTAAGTCAGACAATGCATTTAGAAAACACGACTTATTCCATCTGCATCTTATGTTTTCCAAAACCTTGAATAACTGACACAACAACCTAAGACCCTGCATGTACTGAATATTAGCAAGACATGCTACAAAGAGCAGGTATAAGTCAAAGACACAGGCCAGCTGTGGAACTTACCTCTTAGTCGCGGAATTAAAGGTTGCTTCTGAGAGAAATGACTCCTATGGAAAAGCAATGGAAAGACAAGTATGTAAGAATAGCTTCCAACAAGTTATTTATGACATGATCCACTTGGCAAATTAACTGTCCCACGCTTTAAGTCAGCCTGAAGCTGTGTTACTACAGCCTAGTCATAATTGTCAGTTTCCTCATGGAAGAGATGCACAAGTGAGATTCTTTTTGCCTTGCAAGTGATAATCATGTAATCCCAATCTAGTTCAGCTAGCTTCAATGAAGTTTTGCTATTTCTTCTTATATCGCAAATTAAAGTATTTTTTTTTCTGTTATAACAGTGAAAATTGCTTATAAATTCATATTATTAATTGATTATTTCAATTGATCTCTGTAGGGACACTCTAGTTCTGCTGCCTTCCAATGCAATCAGAAGGAAGATATTAAAATTCTAATAAAAGCATTAGAAGACAATCTCACTTGAGCTTTCTTGAGTCTGTAAACTAGTCTGTCCTTTGTATGCCAGCTTAAACATCTTCCTCATCATTCTCTGGTAGTCTTGTAATGATTAAGAAAATAATGTGGAATAATCTTGAAACTTCTTTCTTTCTCCTAAATTCTTCTTCTGGCTTTCTTCTGTCCTACTCCTTACATATTGATTTGTCCAGTGCTGTAATGTCAATGCAAGCATTAAGACATTATAAAAACCAGGGTTCATACAAGAAGAGAGTTAAAAAGAGGTACCAGGTCCAATTTAATATTCAGTTTCTGAAGCTATGTGCTGTATGAAATTAATACGTTATATGAGAGACCAATTAAGGCAAGACCTT
Source organism: Agapornis roseicollis (assembly GCA_002631895.1). Lineage (NCBI taxonomy): Eukaryota > Metazoa > Chordata > Aves > Psittaciformes > Psittacidae > Agapornis > Agapornis roseicollis. The sequence continues at coordinate 75,240 of NDXB01001718.1, read as the reverse complement.
TGAATCTACTCACTCTTTTTTCTGTTCCCATACGTATATTACGTAAAAATTATCAAGTTAGGTCAAGAATAAGCTACCTTACGGGTGCTAGCTCGCCAAACTTAACAAGAATCTGCTTCTAGATACAAGACAGAAACCAAAAAGACTAAATACATTTTGATCACTCTGAGAGTTCGTTTAAATAGTCATTTTTTAAAATTATGCATTTATTAATTATATACACACAAAACAAAACAATTATATTTAAAAAAATGAAGAAAAAGAGACATGCAGAGTGGAGTACTCTGCAGACAAGCCCTTAAAACCAAGGTGAGTTTTTAGCTAGATGCCAGGTTGGGGAAATAGCTATAAGAGAGAAAAGGTGGGGATTTTAGGTGAGCTAAAAGATAATATAATAATTTATTTAAAATATCAGAAGTTTTAAGATATACTGAATACATTGGTAGTTTTTATTCACATTCTGATATCACATTAACATTCAGCTGAGTGTTACTTTCAACAGCCCAAGGGTAGAGGCTTAGATTTAAGAAAAGCCAAGATTCTCAGGTATTTGATCCCACAGTCTGATGCTGTGAGAATATGCAAGATGTGCAATAGAATTTTGACTCATGTACAGGCTCTGATTGATAGTAGCACCTTTTTCATACTGCCCAAGGATGATACTTCATTGTTTTCTGAAGCTGAAGAGCTTGGTACACCTAGTAAGAAGTATACAGAGTCAGGAGAGTTCCAGTCATTTTGACACCCTAAGCTGCGGAGGCAGGATGCATTTTCCAGTTAGTGCAGTGTAAAAGATGATGCACGAACATTAATAAAAAGAAGTAACAAGAATTAAAGAACATGGTAGCAGTCTTTTCAAATCATAGAATGACTAAGATATCTCAGCATAAGAAACCTCCTTTAGTGAATAAGAACAGTCTTCATGGCAGATCAGTATTCTGCCTCTGAGAATGGTAAGAGCCAAATGCTTCTAATAAGTGCATGAAACCAATCCCAAAAGTCAGATTTCCGCCATCTGTTACAGGGGTTTTATTTCCCTAAAGTACAAAGGTTTAGATCTCCTGAATTTTTTTATGTTCTTCCTAACAATAGTAGCTATCTTTACTGTCCACATAAATGCTTAATCCTTTTACTCTTCATTCTTAGTCTGACAGGCTACAGCACAGGTCCAGTTGTCAAGTGTACTGTATAAGGAACTACTCCTTAGATTTAAAAAATGTGTAAACAGTTTAAATGTGTTATTTAATTCAACACAACATTTCCTCATTCTTGTGTTACAACTTCAGTTAAAAGATGCCGCCTTGATCTTTTCTACTTTCTTTCATAACTCCCAGTACATTTTGATTTATCACTTTTCTAAGCTGCCTTAATTATTTTTTCCATATAGCTTTTCCAGACATATATGTTTCTTGTCTCAGAGTCCCTCTGTGACCGTTAAATCTTTCTCAGATATGATGAACCTAACCTGAAATACCATAATCAATTCTAGAACACTACTGATTTATTCCAGTAATGTTATAACTCTCTGAGTATTAATTTTTACCCAATTTCCTCGGTGAAGATTTTCACTAACCTATATACAGGTCATTTTCCCAGTTGATCACAATTAATTTAGGTTCACTACTGAAGAGTATATTGTTCCAAAGTGTAAATTACATTGCTTTCACCAACAATGAATTTTATCTCTCATAGTGTTACCAGTTCACCTAACTGCAGAAGAACCCTCAGAAGTTTCTAGCAGTCTTCTTTATTCATAATGTAAGTTATCTCTTCTCACCAGAAAATTTTGATTTCTCTATGCTATTGTTCATTTCCAAATTACAATGAACATAATAAGTAGCATCAGACCTAGGTTCTATCGTTGGAGAATCTAAGCTGAGACAGCCTGAAAGAAGGAGGTTTTCAGAAATTATGTGTGTGATTTTAAATGACTCACTAGGAAGCATAATGGAATCCCTCATCCCATGAGAAAGAGACTGAAGAAAAATTTACTTAATCTAAAACAAATGAGAGAGAGAGCAGTTACACTACCACTGCCTGAGCAATAATAGAGAACACTTTTCATACAGAAGTCAAAGATGGTTTGCCTTAGGAAGAAAGACACTTCAAAGATTGGTAAAAATTCAAGACACTCCTAAATCTTTAGCCAGCTGTGCCAATCTACATCTTAAAATCGATGCTCCTTCTGTCAGTTTTACAGGGACACCAGGTGAAAGGGACATTGTGAATGATCAGATTCATTTCCGTCCCCTGTCACAGCCACTGCACCGTTTTAATCCCACCAGATACCTATTCTGATGTGTCTTAAAAACCACTAGGCATTTTGCTCCCACTTCTCTCTTTAAAAAGCTGCTCCACTGGCCAATTGCTCAGCAACCAGGGACCTTTTTCAATTCTATTCTACATTTCTTCATGACCAGTTTTTCTGCTGTTATTCATGACTATATTTGTGTCATATTCAAACATTTGTCAATTACTTTCTTTGCTGGCATGTTATCAAAATATATTATTTATACTAAATATTTATACTATGAATTATGTATAACTTAATACAATATTGGACTATATTATATATAGATGATAATTTGATATTACCAGTAAGATTATAAAAGGTTCTGTTCTGCAGATTATACTCCTCTGCCAGCAAATCCATACTTTGTTTTGAAATTCCTGTCTGCACATGCCCCAAAACCTTTGAAATATCAATAAATCAGGTGAGATTCCTTCCTAACAGCCCAATTCTCTGTTAGTGTTCTTTAGGAAAAAACTTCTGCTTTTTAAAATGTTATCATTTTTCTTTTTGTTTTATTCTTCTTATCTATTATCCATACAATGTTAGGTTTCATACTTTTCATGTTACAGTCACACAGAAATTCTATGTATCTTATCTGTAGTGCACTGTTCTTTCTTTATTCATATTCCCTATCTAAAATTTTTAATACAATTTTTTTTTCTCTACTATAGAAGTTTCCTTAAGGCACTTCCACTGAAGTTTCTTTCTTCCTAGCTCACATCTAAAAACACCGGTCACAGTCATCCTCTGCTAAACTAGCCCATCCCATGCCTTTCCCTACCTTTGCCGACACCAATCCCTAGGGTCCCATTTTCCCATGGAGAATATTGTCAGGATCTCCTAAGTGCAGGATTTGCTCTGCCTGGTTTAAAATGCCATTTTTCTTCATTCTGATATACTTCAGCTGTTCTTAAATCTTACAATTTTTTATAAATCTTGTTATTGTCACTGCTATTCAAAAGGTGTAGATGCCGCTGCCAAAGGGACAATGAGGTTTAAGGGTTTTTATGGTTGTGGTTGGAGGAAACGTCAACGTACACTTTTAAAATATCAGTTATAAAAAGCAATGATTCTGCTTTAACTTTGGCTCATGAATTCTGAACGTCTACAGGCGCAGAGACCCCAGTTCTCTGACCGCTAAGGAGCCAAACCTGCCAGGGGCGAAGCACGAAGCGCTGACCCCCTGCATAACTCCGCGCCGGCACCGCCGGCACCCCGCCACCGCGTTCGTACGTTAGGGCTGTAACCGACGACACCAAACAGGTTATTTCTGCTTACTTGGAACTGACAGCGACCAACCCCCCGCGGCACCTGCCCCCTTCGGGTGCCGCTGCTGCGCTCCACCACAGGCTTGCCGCGGAGATTCCCCCACACCCACCGCCGCCTTCCTCTCCCCCGCTCGGGGCTGTCCGGACCCGGGCAGCAGGGCCGGGGCTGCCCCCACTCACCCGCCCGCCGCGGGCCGGACGGGCCGGGCGCGCCGTGCCACCCGGGGGCGATCACGCAGCGGCGCCTAGCGCCGTTGTTTCGGCGGTTGCTAGGAGACGCCTGTGGCGCATGCGCGGGGAGCGCCGGGCCCGCCTGAGGGGGGCCGTGTGGGAGATTTCTCTCGCCGCTGGTGCGCTTTACCTTCTTCCCCTTTCCCGTTTGTCCCGGGGCAGCGGCTTCAAGCGAGTTCGTTTGGCATGAATTTCCACACTCCTGCTGAAGTGATTTCACCGTGACACCTGCATTACTCCCTTCATTCATAATTTGGCCCAACTCCAGAGTGCTGGTAAGGAATCTTAGGGGAAAGCATTAAGTCATCAATGCCCAATGGGCAGGGGTAATGATGAAAAAACAAGCCAGTTATTTCTCAAAGCTAAAGAAAAAGGCTACTTTCTCACCCACAGGAAGCTATTTCTGAAAACTAATAAACATAGAATGGCTCAGGTTGGAAAGGACCAACCTTCTGTAGTCATCGGGAACTTCACCAACCGTATCCTGGGCTGCATCAAAAGGAGCGTGACCAGCAGGTCGAAGGAGGTGATCTGCCCCTCTACTCTGCTGTTGTGACACCTCACCTGGAGCATTGTGTGCAGTTCTGGTGTCCTCAACATAAAAAGGACATGGAGCTGTTGGAACAAGTCCAGAGGAGGGCCACGAGGATGATCAGGGGACTGGAGCATCTCCCATACGAAGACAGGCTGAGAAAGTTGGGGCTGTNAGCTGTGGAACAAGTCCAGAGGAGGGCCACGAGGATGATCAGGGGACTGGAGCATCTCCCATACGAAGACAGGCTGAGAGAGTTGGGGCTGTTCAGCCTGGGGAAGAGACGGCTGCATGGAGACCTCAGAGCAGCCTTCCAGTATCTGAAGGGGGCCTACAGGGAAGCCAGAGAGGGGCTCTTCATCAGGGGCTATAGCAATAGGACAGGAGGTAATGGGTTCAGAGGAAGTTCAGGTGAGATATAAGGAAGAAATTCTTTACTGTGAGGGTGGTGAGATGCTGGAATGGGTTGCCCAAAGAAGCTGTGAGTGCTCCATCCCTGGCGGTGTTCAAGACCCAGGTTGGATGAAGTCTTGGCTGGCATGGTTTAGTGTGAGGTGTCCCTGACCATGGCAGGGGATTGGAACTGGATGATCTTACGATCCTTTCCAACCCTAACTATTCCATGCTTCAATGATTTTATGATTCTGGGCTGTGAGTGCACACTGCTGTCTCATGTTTAATTTCTTGTAGACCAGAACTAAGAAACATAGAATCATAGAATGGTTTGGGTTGGAAGGGACCTTAAAGATCTTCTAGTTCGAGGCCCCCTGATACAAGCAGGGTCACCTTCTGCTAGAACAGGTTGCTCAAAGCTCCGTCCAGCCCAGCCTTGAACAGTCTGGATGTCTGTATAAAGCTGCCATGTTCACACCTTCCTTTTTTGTTTTGGAGGGGTTTTTTTGGTTGGGTTGGTTTGGTTTTTTTTTTTTTCTCGTTCCTATTTCACTATCTATCTTCAGTGCATTCACTGGCAAAAAAAA
>NDXB01001718.1:16646-69828 GCA_002631895.1 Agapornis roseicollis | reverse complement strand
GGTAAGCGAGCACAGAAAAAAAAAAAAAAAAAAAAAAAAAAAGAAAAAAGTTGAAAAAGCCATCTGTTCTTGGAAGAAATGGATAAAACAGTTATACGACTTAGAGCAAGGCGCGGGCAAATCTGTCAGAGCATCACCGGCTGTGGCCCTGCTCTAAGACACCAGCACAGATCTTTGTCAGAAGGCCAAAAGATTTGTCTCCTTTCTATTATCAGCTCTAGGTTGGTGGAGAAAGCCAGGCTGTACAGACAATTGTGCTATTTTCAGAGTAATAATTCATTGTAGTATTCTCTTTTGCGAGCCAGGGCTATTTTGGAAGAAGTACTAAGCCAAATTCTGAAATTAAATAACATTTTCTATCTTGAAATGCAGCTTAATTGCTATCAGCAACTGCAGAAGTAACAGGAAACAGACAAATATAATAATTTTGTGGCCTCAAAGTCAGGTAATAATAGGTAAAGAAATTACAGCTACTCTCAGCTCTCTCCTGTGATTCCTTTTAGTCATAAATCTCATTGCTTTCTCCCCAGATTTCTTATAATGTTGCACAGCAAGTATAAATTTAGTTCTGTTTTTATAAGCCATATCAATCTGCTGAGATCATAGCACAGATACTGGCCTTACAGTATGACAAATGTGTACTTTTGTAACAGAAGACTTGGTGGGTCATTTTTAGGTGTAAGCAAACCCCAAGAAGGTGTCTTATTTCACTTTTAACATCACCCCTCCACAGATAATTTATAGATTTATAATCACCTTGAAAGGGACCTTAAAGATCTTCTAGTTCAAGGCCCCCTGTCACTGGAAAGCAACTGTGGTGAGAAGTCAAGAACCATTTATACTGACCAGTATATCAGCAGGCAGGAGAAATCACACTGAACTTTGAAGGCCAGTTTATGACTGACTGACATTCCATGAAGTCTGGCTGATAGATCTGTCATGATGACAATGGTTAGTAGAGGCGAGGCATCGGCAAGGAAGAAAGGGAAAAATTTTGCAGTAGGTTGGTAGAGGCAAGTCACCTGCTTCACAAACAACTTCACAGATCTTTAGTTCTCTAAACTGCAATGGTGGGCAGGTGATAGAAATGTAAGAGAGAAATGTAAATAGTGAAGGCAAAGATTTGGTTTTAACTCTGTGCTGGGTCTGATTTGGATGGAGTAAGTTTTCTTTGGAGCAGCTTATGTGTTGCTGTGTTGTAGATGTTGCTTAATGTTATCAAAACAGTGTTGATAACACAGCAACGTTTTAGCTGTTGTTAAGTGTGTTTTGCACAGTGTCAAGACTTCTCTGTTTCTCACCCTGTCCTGCCAGGGAGTAGCCTGGGGGTGGGCAAGGGTCTGACCCCAGCTGATCAAAGGGCTATTTTATGCCATGTAACATCAGTCTCAGCAATAAAGCTGGGGGGATGGTCCTCCCAAGGTAGCTGTTGCCTGGGGACTGGCTAAGTATTGGTCTTCTTGTGGGAGGTGGTGAGTGACTGCCTTCAGTTGGGTTTTTTTTAACTTTTTCTTCCTTCATTTGTTAAACAGTCTTTATCTTATTTTTTTCTCATTTTTGCTTTTTCAGTTCTTTCCCCCATCCTGTGGGAGACTAAGGGTAGTGAGTAAGTAAGCGAGCAGCTGACAGGTGATTATTTGCTGGTTGGGATCTACTCTTCCCAAACCTAATGATTTCCATGTCTGGGAAAGCTTTTCTTTTTCTTCTCTTCAGTAATGGTAGTTCTTATGGCTATTTCAAACTTAATTCTGGCAAAATTTCATTGGTTATGTCTTTCTTAAGCTGAGAAAGCTTGGGCTGTTCAGCCTGGAGAAGGCTGCGTGGTGACCTCATAGTAACCTTCCGATATCTGAAGGGGTCCTGCAAGGATGCTGGAGAGGGACTCTTCATCAGGTACTATAGTGATAGATCAAGGGGTGATAGGTTCAAACTTAAACAGGGGAAGTTTAGATAAGATATAAGGAAGAAGTTCTTTACTGTGTGGGTGGTGAGGCACTGGAATGGGTTGCCCAGAGAGGTGGTAAATGCTCCATCCCTGGTAGTGTTCAAGGCCCAGGTTGGAGAGACTTGGGTGACATGTTGTACTGCGATGTGTCTCTGCCCATGGCAGGGGGATTGGAACTAGATGATCTTAAGGTCCTTTCCAACCCTAACTATTCTATGATTCTATGATTTATTTCATATGAATTTTCACATGGAAGACCTATGACAATGCAGAATCTATATGAAAGAAGAGGAACATGGTAACTAGGTGCATGATCACTGTGTTTCAATACACTCCTGGAGCAATGGGCTCAGTTATCCTTTAAGACTAAAGTGTCTCTCACAGATGGGAAATGAGAGGGTAGTCTCAAATTCACAACCAGTACCTTCTCACAAATTCTGTGAAGCAGGCAGACAGACAGAAGGGAAGAAGGACAACAGGATGACCAGGGGAAAGATGAGCATACTCTTCCCTTCCCAGCACTGTTACTTGTGCCATATTTTCATCTCTAACCTTCGGGACCCAGATGAACCTGCTTTTGTGGCATTTTGACTCCATGACAGGTGAGATTTGAGCACATCCCTTTGTTCCTTAGTCCAGTATTACCTTCTGTTCAGTCATATGCCTGAGAGTTAAGGACCATGAGCACACTGTGGGCACCTACCTCATCCATAATCTAAATAAATGTGATCTTATTCTATGGAAACGCATTCTGCAGAGATTATCCTTTCTGTCTTCATTTAGTTGTGTTTGCCATGAATAGAGGCAATCAAGCACTGTGTGACAGCCATATAATTGCAGTATTTTTGTTATGTTTTGGCACAATCATGCAAATATATCAAGAAAAAAAATTAATTTAATTTTGTGAAAATACTCTGAGGGTGTCATTAAGCAACAACATACTAATAAGGAAGCAAAGGAAGAGGAGCAATGAGGAGCACAGTTACAAAATGTCATGAGAATTCACAACTGACAAATAGTCACAAATGACAAATATTTTATTGAAATAAACCACTAACACTTAAGATACAGCATAATACAAATTGTATTAAAGATAGAAGATCATGAAATCAAAGAGCTTTCTAGAGACTAAATACCTAATAAAGTGAATAAGAACTTTATTAACGACAAATTTTAATTAAATTTAATTACTTAGCCATTACAGAATTTGTGTATTTTCCTATGAAGGAGCAAGGCCAAATATCCCATCGATTTGATTAAATTAGGGCTTTTGCAAAAATAAATCAAGCACAGCTTTAAAACATATTTGTAAGAATATTGCAAAACAACATTTTAAATATTTAATTCCAAAAGGGATTTAAATGCATATGCTACTGCTAAATCAAAGTACTTGTTGAATTTAAGTGTTGGAAATTTGCATGTTGAGGTGTTTGAAATTATCTTTCTAATGACTCTGAAAGCACCGCTGGGGGAGTCATATCTCATTTCCTGAAACATCAGAAGTGGAATTACTATTTGCTGGATTGCTTGTCTGAAATAATTCTTTTTTCCATTAAAAAAAAAAAAAAAGAAAAAGAAAATCAGTCATAATTTATGCTTTATGAAATACCTGATGACATACAGTACAAACAGTCTTGTCATATAACTTGTTTTATATCAGTATCAAAAGACACTTGAAAGGAACTTTCCTTTTCTGACAAGAAGCAGCTGGCTTAGGGAGTGATGAATTTACAACATATCATCATGGCATTTCAGTTTGCTACATTACTTCACACATTAAAGTCCTCAATATCAATGTAAATGGACCTCTTTCTCTAGGAAAAAAAAAGAGCCAAACCAAAGAACCCAGCAAAATGGGAACCAACAAAGAACAAGCCTTTCATTCTTTTGGCTTACAAGTGAAATTTGTAAGTCTTTATTTTTCACAGGCATCCTGCCTGCACCAAGTGTACGGTGTGGGTGTATGCCCTCCCAGTGTACTTGTATTCTGTAGTCTGTTTTTCTTGCTACCAACATTAAAACTAAATTAATATATGATTTTTTTTTTAGCAAATGTATTTATCATACTTTGCACATGGCAAATTGCATATCACTGTCATTTAGAAACTGATGACTTGCAGCCACAGCTTACACCTAGGTCTACAGCCTAGATCTCTGACTGCTGGTAGTGCAGGTGTGCATATGTACTTAATTTCTTCAGAAACACACAGAAGAGGACAGATGGTTCAGCAGTGAAAGTTTTAAGCCATTGAGACCATAGACTTCCTGTATAATCCAGAATAAACTACATGAAATGAAACCAATCTGATTGTTTAACTGGAATGACCAAATACCTTAGTATTTATATACTTGAAGTTTTGCCTATGAAACTTCTGAAGTCCTCATCAGACACAGTGTTTTGAACTGAAGTTCATTAAGGCCCTCAAATGTTGTTCCTGGAGCATGTAAGCATAATAAAAGAAGGAAAGGTATGCTTAAGTGGTAGCTGGTAAATCAATAGGTAACACATTTGGTTCTTAAGGCATATGTATCCCAAGAAATGAGACTGCGTTTTAAGTCACCATGACTATAGCATTTTTTTGTTTTTAAAAACCAGTAGGTTATGAGTGACCACAGTGAGCTAACATAAACAAATGTATACAAGCGTGGCTGTTATCTGAATTGGTATTTGAAAATTGTAGATGTAGATCAAGCATATTACGGGGTGTCTGTAAGCAAGGGATAACTAAGAAATCACCTTTTTACCTTGCAGCTAACACAGATCATGTAATTCTGCCTAAATATTTTCCCAGTTTCTTACCAAATGTATTTTTAAACATCACTTGTTTTCCCAAAACATAGATCCTTTTCAAGGTTAAACTGAATTGATTCTCTGGGATACCTTTAAGTTGCATCCTGGAAATGCTAAGTTTGGTATTGGGTGTTCTCAGAGGCCATAATCTCTGGTGCTGCTGAAGGAATATATAGATCGTGTTTCAAAACCCCAAGATTTTTCTTGCCCAAATTTCAATTTACAACTTCTGTCTTCAAAGATGAAACATTCTGTTGCGTGTCATCAGGACAAATTGTACTGTAGTGTTTCCATTCCTATAACCAACCTTCCAAAGCCTTGCCAAAGGCTGTTTTTCAGCAAGGAATGACAACACTGTGCTTATCTTGGATTTCAAGGCTAGCATCACGAAATACAGAAGGTATTTTAATGAATATTTTTAAGTTGCTTCAATACTGTAGCATTCAAAATGGAATTTTTTATCAAAGTTTTTGCTCTTTAATGATAGATTTAGATTTCTCAGAATTTCAAGTTTCAGTCCCTTTTCTTCTTTCTGCTTCTTTCTGATTCAGAGGGGAAATTGAGCAATTTTTTCACTTTTCTTCAGTTCCTCCTCATTCATTTACTGTGTAATTTTCACAACTCTCTCAACTCAGAAAACAATACAGAGCACAGAATTACAGTTTCATTTTCCTTTTGCTTACTGTGTAACTATTAAAAACTTGAGGCAAAATAGGCCTGCAGATGAGAGAGAAAGAAGAATTTCTCCATGGAGAGATATTTTTTACATTTTTAGTTTGGGAATTAGAAAAAACCCAAACATTTTAAAGCTTGAAGTTATGCACTCAAGGCATGCAAATAAATTTTCCTGAGATACATACTGTTTGGATGAAAGTCCCTCTCTTGCTGTGATTTTTTTTTAACATAAAACACCCTTTTATGTCTAGAAAATAAGTTCAGAGATCATAAATTGTATTTAAAATTTATTTAAACTATCAGTCTATATATTGCTTTTAAACACTATTTATCACATGCCTTAAACTTAGTTGGGCTACCTCTGCCTTGTGCTTTGTTAAGCTGTGAGAGTATGTAAACAGTACATTATTACTGGAATACTTTGAAGTCAGATACGTATATTTAGGGATACCTAACTATGTTTTCTTCTCTTTCCCCCCATAGACAGGGAATTTTTGTAAAACTCAGAGCACCTGTTTGTTCCTATACCCTACTAATTTTTAAGGAAACACTTGGTTTAGGGTGCTTTTGCCATACTCAGGCTAGATATGAGAATCCAGCATCTTGCTCGCCAACCACTTAATGAGCCTGAGGGTAGCTTGAAAGATGCCAGTGCTGCTGTCTCTGAAGCCTGTTTGTGGTGCCAGGCCTTACTGTTAGAATGGTGTAATTCACAGCTTGAGTTAGACCTAGCTATAGATGTAGATCTATCAGACAAGCTTTTCTTATATTTTTGTTCCTATAAAAGCTAGGAAAGAGGAGCACAAAATGTGAGATGAGCTGTGCTTTAGGTCAGTGACCTTGGAATCCCATGGCAATGAATGAGGCTCTTGTTTTAACTCAAAATTATTTGAATTTCACACATTTCCTAGCTTGGTCATTATCCAGTTCTTGTTTGGCATTATTTGTGTTGAAAATTACAACAATTACAACGTGGCATATTGTCAGCCTACCAAACTGGTACCTATTTCTGAATATTAAGAAACTGGTCATCAGCCCAGTCATTTTGGGTGTTTGGCAGAGTGCATTCAGGAGTGACTGGTAGGGCATCTGCACAAAACTGTGTTTAGCTTAGGATGCTAAACAAGATGCTAGCTAATATGTTATGCAACACAGCCTTCATCTTCTGCTTTTCCTATGGTCCTCTAATGGATCAGTTTTTGCAGAAAACACCATGCGATATCACGGCATTGATTCTCAACCTGTGAAGTCTCACAAGTCATCTGATATGAACTAAAAAGATAAATGCCACCAGAAAATTAACAATTCTGTACTGAAAAGCTATTTTTAGGTCTCCTTTTCTCCTGTGGTTACCTGAAGTAAGAGGTGCCACCACATCTACATTTAGCCAATGTAGAATTACTAGCCAGTGTCTAAATACCCTTGGTCTGTATATTGTTTATATATTTTCTATATTGTCTTCCCTGTGACGTGTGCAATCAGTTAACATTCAGATTCTGTATGCAGACACATGCTTGTAAAATCTCCTGTGTTTCAAGACATTTCCTCTTTCCACAACAGCAGAAGTTTCTTTGTTGGTAGTTCCAAGCCTCCACCCAGGCAGCTGTCTCCCAAAAACCTTCCATCCCTGGGCTATATTACTATTTACTATTTAACATATTGTTTTGTCTGCTACTTTCTGTGCCTGCTTTGGATCCTCAATCCATATCCTTAGTATGACAATCCCTAGCATCAGCACCTACATCTAGGTCACAGAGCCTGATAGGCATGTAGCTTAGTTATTGTAAGATCTAGCTGTGCCTTAAGTTTTGGTAAGTTTTAATGTTTCTTGGTTTTGGAGATTCTCTTGCTCCAAAAAAGGGAGTTGGTGGCTTACTGCATGTGTGCTGAATTTGTGGCATCTGTTATGCCCATGCATGACTAAATTTTAACAAGCTTTCCTTATGTGTCAGCTTCTTTAGTGATATATCGGTTATTTTTTTAACAATGTAACTGCAAGATAATAAGAGCTAAAGGTAATGCTTGGGGACTTAGAATAGCTCTAGCAAAAGGGTAGAAAGTAAGGGATAAGCAACAACAATAATAAATAATAGTAATATAATAAGCATAGTGAATAAATAGCACTGGAGTTAGCAAGGGGACTAAGTGGAATTTGCCCATCCTTAGCACCCATGATGCAGCGTGCTATGCTGCCTGTGATACACATGTTTAGTTGCACCAGTCTGTCTCTCTACAGACTGTACCTGCATCAGCCTCGATAATATGGAGTCCTAAATACTGGGATTTGCTTGACGATNTAGTAAAATAAGCATAGTGAATAAATAGCACTGGAGTTAGCAAGGGGACTAAGTGGAATTTGCCCATCCTTAGCACCCATGATGCAGCGTGCTATGCTGCCTGTGATACACATGTTTAGTTGCACCAGTCTGTCTCTCTACAGACTGTACCTGCATCAGCCTCGATAATATGGAGTCCTAAATACTGGGATTTGCTTGACGATCTGCACAGCAATTCTGTGTGGCACTGGCATTTCATTGTAGGTGAAAACTGCTGCAAGCCCTAGTAAAACAGGAGCACATGAAGCACCCGACAGAGAAATAGGATAAGCTGGGGTTTTACAGTAGTTATTTGTAGGTTCTCCTAGCTTAGCTGAGTGAAGGAGCCAGTACTGATTCTGCAATACATATTTGTGTTTATTATTGCAATTATTTTAAATCTTTCCCTAAATTACATTCTTTCATTTTTAATGTGCACTGCTATCTCAGAAAGCTTTACTTGCGTGTGGTTTTACTGTTGATAATCAGGCTGATGTGATATGTGTAACAGACACGTATCTTACAGCTCTATCTAATTTGCTCTTACAGGAAGTAAATAGGGTAATTGCTTGGGTTTGGGGTTTTTTTTAGCGTTCACAGTGCCAGGAATGAAGATGTGGCAGATAGACCTACACTTTATTTTGAGCTCTTTTTATAAAGATGCCTGATTGAAAATGTGCTGGATTTGTGGTTACTTACTTTCTAAACATTTAAATCCATACACTTGTTCTGCTTTTTCTTGCTTGCTGGTTGATTGCAGCTGTGTGTTAAACCTTGCAGAACTTCCAGCATATTTTACCTTCATCAAATTCTCTTGGACATCTTCTAGTCTACTAATATCAAAATGTGTATTTAATAGCTTCTTATATAAAATTAGGCAAAGATGACTGTGGTCATTTTTCTTCTGGCTCCAGCTCAAGTTTTGAGACATGGATTTCAGTTGCAATAGCTAGTCAGGCAGCCTATGCAGTTAAGCAATGGGTTAACTTCCTTCTCTCCTTGTGACAGTTTCTCTGTTGCTATAGATTAGCAGAGCTGACTTCAGCAGAACCAGATCTATTTCCAGCAGCTCAGGATATGGTCTCTTGAGCTATATTAGAATTAAACAAACTTGTTCAATTAGCAACAATTACTTTTGACAGTGAAAGGATAATGGAGGATTTTGCTCACAGGTGTCTGCCTTTGATCTTAGTCCACTGAACCATTTAATGATTCTATTTGGTTTGGTGCTGCAAGCCATCAACTAGACAAAAACAAATTAAAAAAAAATTAGCTGTATAATGTTCAAAGGCTGTGCCTGAGATGCGAGGTGCAGGAGGGAGCCTGAAACGGATTGCTTGATGACAAAGCAGCCAGAGAAATAAATTAAAGGATGGTATTGCTTGTTCTGTTGGATTTTCCTATGTTTGTGCGGGAGGCAGGGACATACGCTTAGGATTAAAGCTAATGTGCCTTTCAAACAAAAAGTCATTCTCTGGGGTTTATGTTTTCTGTTCTCAGAACTCTTGAATTCAACACTGAAGTCACTAGCAATTACGTGGAAGAAGATAAATCTCCCTTCAGGTCTTCCTGACTGGACCTAAAGAATCTGGATGCAACATTTCCCCAAATGACAGCTTGATACCACTTCTTATCTCTAGCTAGCTCAGCTCTGCTGCAGTGTTACAATAGAGTTGCTCTATTTTCTTCTGTAAATATATACTAAAAAAAAGGGCTCAGAGTAACATGGGTACTGAAGACCAACACAGGCATACTGACATTCTTTATTACAAGTATTATTTCATACCTGACAGGCATATTGATAACTAAAGCTCTTTTTATGCATTTTCAAGAATACACTTTGCCACTGTCTGTTTGCTTACTTCACTGGCATGATCAGTAAATCTGTGCACAGTAAGTCATAATGAATCATACTTATTAGCAGTTAATATCTGATAAGATTTCAAGATTATTAGAGAATAGAAACCAGGGGTAAGGATTTATATATTCATATAAAATACATTTAGAGTGTTATTTATAATATTCACTTCTATGTTTCTCAGAATAATGTGGAAGGACTATCACAAATATTAACTATGTATTTCTGTTATGATTTTGGCAGGTTTATCAGAACAGCATATTTCAGATTTCTGTAAGTTATAACAAGATATGACAAGCAGGCTAGATAAGAAAGGATAAACATCTTCATGAGGAAAAATTGGAATTATTAGATATTGTACTTGGTAAGACAGGGATTTTGATGGAAAGAACAATCAGGAAAGATACTCTAACAGTTTCAAGATCGTAGACAGTTTTAACCAAAGATTCTACTAATTTTTCATTCAGCAACCATTATATTAGTTGTGGCAAAGAGAGATCAAATGGAAATAGAAAACAGTAAGCTCTTTCACATTGCAGGAGACTGTAATGGCTATTGTAAACAAAACCTACCCATTTTTATTTGTCCCTTTCATTGTGCTAATGAGACTCTCTTGCTTATAAAGGGTTTCACTTGCTATTGAGCTTGCTGCCTGTTTAGAAATTGGCTGGAACTATATAGTTGTATTGTATGGTTTAGCACCTGTTGTTATGGCCATTACTCAGGGATAGTGACAATTGCCCTTTGGTCTTTTGTACATGTTGTTCTTTGGGACTTCTCTATGGCTTATTGTCTTTTGTGCTCTGAACCTGTCATCTTCCCAGCCTGAATAATTTTCTCATTGTAGGACTGTCTCATCAGTATTTCTCCCCTATGGAAGTGATATATTCAAAGCTGTGAGGTTTAACAAAACTATCAAGATCACTTTCCATGCGATACCATTACTAAATATAATATAGAAGGATTTATTGCACTGCCTGCTTTATAATAAACTGCAAGTTCTGTGCATTGTATGGTATCAGATATCAGTGCTCTCAGGTTCCATTTATTTCAGTACCTGTGTGAATGTGCTAGGCCAGAGAACACACTGGCAGGGGAACTGGGCTGCATCCAGAGAGCATATCCCCTAGCAGGACCTCTGTGAGCAGGCAGCTCCATTAGGATGGCATGAACTTGCGACAGCTTCATTCCTGCTCCATGATGTCATGCACCAAATCAAAGGATCTGTGTAAATGATGAATAAATGCGTGTGTTGGATGCCCAGCTGCAAGAGAATTCCAGGCATGAGCCAACTGCATGAACCCTGCAAGCAGTGTGAAATGCTTGTCAGATCTGAAGTCTAATTTCAATGACACAGTGGATGTGATTGCCACAGACTAGCACCTTGCACAATCACTCGCATCTTTTTGGTGGAAGAGATAGAAGGCTATAACCACATTGTGCTTACTATGGCAGAAGCAACATACAGCAAGAAAATTACCTGAACACCATTGTATATTTTCAAATTCTCTACTAAGGGAGGACAGAAAATAGTAATAATAGCAAAAAAACCCCAACAACAACAAAAACAAAACAAAACAAACAAACAAATAAAAAACCAAAAAACCTGATAGACTGTTATAATAAGTTATCTAAAAGCAGGAAAGAATCCTTTACTGTAAGTGCAATCAAGGTTAAACTTTATGTCAGAGTGCTTTTAAGAAGCTGGTCATAGCTGTCAAGTTCAACCTGTATTTAATATATTGTGCTGAATAATGATCATGTGGATGCATTTGGGGGTATTCTGGTGAGTTGAGTACACAGATGTTTTGACTGATATAGACAGTATTATTACCTCATAGTCATCTGGTGGGCAAGGCTTTATATAAATTTTATCAACACTACATTCATTTTTTCCCCCATGCACTAAGTTTGTATTCACATTCCTCACCTCCTTCCAGTAAAGAGTTTCAAGCATAAAAAGAAGTGACAGAAATACAGGAAGTGACCAGTGCTCACTTCCTTTGAAATGAGAATCAAGTCCACATCTCAGTTCCAGTCAATGGCTGTGTTCTGTTGACTGTCCAGTTTGAGGCCCACCCACAAACATTTCTAACTCCTCATTATGCAGAGAGTGCAGTACAAAGCTAATTTATTACCTATATTGCTAATCTTCCCTTATTGGAGCTACTGTTTGTCAGGCCACTTTGAAAATGAGGATTTTTTTTTTCTGTTTATGTAGCAATCCTGAATTACTTTCTTACTTGGGATAAGCTAAACCAAATCTCAGGTTTTAGACAGCTGATTGTCAGTTCAAAATGGACAGAGGCAGTACAAAAGGAGATGTCATTATTTGTTGTTTTTACTCTGAAGACATGAAAAATAGAGTTGTCTAACAAGTGCTTTTGCTTCCTCTAACAAAGTTGTAGACAGATAGCTGAAGGCAAGTATCCCAGCACTTGCAGACTGATATCCAGCTTGACTGATATAATTCTTTAGAATCATGTTTTAAACATGCTCCAGAAGAATGGAGGAGCATAAGAGACAATAAAAATGTAGCTCTTTCCAGTGAAATAGAACCGATATGTCTATCACATCTATGGGTTGTAACTGATAAATACATTTGGTTACTAGTTGGAAGAGCAGTAAGTGATGTGCTCAAGGGCAAAACTTGTGTTTTTGGAGAGGATTACAGGTTCATGTGCCAATGGTGGCAGGGACTAGGCTCACTTAACACTGAAAGCCCTTTCCACTCTGGTGTGCCAAGTACTGACTCACCTAACATTTAAAACTGAATAACTGATGATGATCTTTTCCCTTCCCACTCCCCCCATCCTCCCCAGAATTGTTACAATTTTATTTTAATAATTTCAGTGTATTTTGTAGGATTAGCTCCTTTGTTATTGTAATTGTATTATTTGGCAACTTAATGTGCAAACGAGGAACTAGGGGCTCCAATTTATTTACCTGTACATAAAGGTACTCCATAGCTTTTCGGGTACCCTAAAGTATCTCAGACGTCCCCAGGAAGCAGCTAAATGCAGTGTATGATCATTTCTCTTTTATAGGGCACAGCTAGAGGCCATGTGGGAATGCAGGAAGCTAGGACATATCAAATGGCATCACCAGGTGCCTATGTACAAGTATGTGAATCAAAACTTTGTGATGGTTTGCAGATTTATGTAAATACATAGAGTAAAACACTCTACAGTCCTCTCCAAAAACACGATCAGCAAAACCCCTAAAGAATACTGGATTGAAAAACAACATAAAGATTAATTATGATCCTTTGCAATATTTTTATTGTTGCTATCGCTCTCATGTCATGTTAACAACCAAACTTTCAAGACTTACGTAGCTAAACACGTAGGTTTCTGCCTGGTGGAACTTTGAAAAACACCTAGGCAGGATCAATATGCTGCAAGGGGGCACATCTAACTGTCACTAGCGTTGCTAGAAATGAGACATTTACCCCTTTTAGACATTTAGAAAAGAGCACAGAATAATAGAATCATACAATTGTTTAGATTGGAGAAGACCTTTAAGACCACTGAGTTCAACTGTAAACCTCACACTGCCAAGTCCACCACTAAACCATGTCTTTAAGCACCAGATCTACATGTCTTTTAAATATCTCCAGGGATGGTGACTCAACCGCTTCCTTGGGCAGCCTGCTCCAATGCTGGATAACCCTTTTGGGGAAGGTTTTTTTTCCTGGTTTCCAAGCTAAATATCCCCCAGAGCTACTTGAGGCCATTCCCTCTTGTCCTGTTGCTTGTTACTTGGGAGAAGAGACTGAGCCCCAGCTCACCATAAGCCCTTTTCAGGTAGCTGTAAAGGGTGATAAGGTCTCCCCTGAGCCTCCTTTTCTCCAGGCTAAACAACCACAGCTCTCTTAGCTGCTCCTTGTAGGATTTGCGCTCTGAACCCTTCCCCACATGTCCTGTAGTATCTGTGGGAACCTATGTATTTTGAATAACTGCTGTAAGTATATAATTGAAGGTAAGCAATTTCTGAGTGAAGCTCAGATTGGAATTATTAGGGAATATGTAGAATATAAAATCATTTTAAAGAAAGGGACTGACAACCACTGTGAACATTCTATTTATGCATCATCTGGCTTCCGCTTCAAAAAAACCCCAACAGAATAATTGAACTCTGTGTGGGAAAATGTGGGAGGCCGGAAGGTGTTTATGCACCAGTTCAGAAGGTCTGGTCACGGTCTATGATTTGCCATGCGGATCTGCCAGCACAGGCAGATCCTGGTGGCAGAATCTGACAAATGGGCAAGCAAATCCGCTGTGCTGTGGGGAGGAGATAAGCAATGCTGTGATGAGACACAAAAAGGCAGTAACGTCAGAATTGTGGTCAGGGAATATCATAGCCACTTGTATTTTGTATATGCTCAATTGAGGGGGGGATGTGTGTAACAGATGGCCTGAAAACAGCAGTTTTGAATTAATCAGTATGAAAGATTATGAGGATATAGATGACTGATTTAGTGTATAGATGCAGAAAAGCTAGATATGAGAAGCATTACAGTAGTAGGAGTAGCAACCCATGCACATAGGCTTAGAATTTAGTTAGAAAGGATTTCTGCAGGTCATCAAATCTAGCTCCTGGCTCAAAGGAGTACAGTCCGGTTGAATTCTGAGTATCTCCAAGGATGGATTCCTACACTTTCTGGGCAACTTGTTCTTTTTAAGTACCCTCACTGAGTTTTTTTCTGCATCTACTCAGGATTTATTTTGTTGCAACCTTAATGTTGTCTTTTCCTTGTGCAGCTCTGAGGACAGTCTGGCTTCATCCTTTCTGTAAGCACAGTTAGGCAGCTCAAAGCAGCTGCTGGATTCCCACTTAGCCATCTCTTCTCCAAGATGAAAAAACCCACATCATAGAATGCCAGGCTGGAAGGGACCTCAGGGATCATCTGGTCCAACCTTTCTAGGCAAAGAGTGACCTAGACTAGATGTCCCAGCAATATGTCCAGCCCAATCTTAAAAATATCCATTGTTGGAGAACCCACCACTTCCCTGGGGAGATTATTCCAGTGGCCGATTGTTCTCAGTATGTTCTCAAAAAATTTCCCTCTTGTGTCCAGAATCTCCCCAGGAGTAACTTCTGCCCATTGCCTCTCATCTTTTCCATGTGACTCCTCGTAAAAAGAGAGTCTCTGTCTTCTTTATACCCACCCCTTAAATACCAGAACATGGTGATAAGGTCTCCCTGAGCCTTCTTTTCTCTAAACTGAACAAACCCAGTTCTCTCAGCCTTTCTTCATACAGTAGGCTTCCCAGTCCCTTCTCTGGACCATCTCCAGCCTGTCCACATCTTTTTTGTATAGCAGGGACTGAAACTGAACACAATGTTCCATGTGTGGCCAAATAGCTCAAATAGCTCAGCATGTTACGTTTCTGGTCCCTTAAACATCCTGGTGACTGTAAGCAGCAGTTGGACTTGGTCCAGTATGCCCATGTCTGTCTTGTACTGGGATGTCAAGTAGAGTGGACCACTTTTGTTAGTCAGCTGGCTATGCTGCTGCTAGTGCAGCCTGGTATAGCATTAGCATTGCTGGTGCATACATATCCAGAGCCAGAGAACATGAAATCTGCAGGGAAGTGGTCTTTGTAACTGTAGCTGCGAAGAACCATTAAAAAACTCCCAGATCCCATTAGGGCTGGTTTGTATCTATTATGCTGTTGGATAACTCATTTAAACAGACAACTTAAGAGTTCTCCTAGCTTGGTTGAGTACCCCAAATTGTATAAAGGAAATGTAACTTGAGCACTGTAACTGCAGTTCTCAAGCATAATTCATTAGGTGTTGGGTGTTTTTTTGCTAACAAAACCCCACAATAATGAATTTTGAAGCATACAATGCAAGGACATTGTATGCTTCAGGACATTATACAGCCTCAATGAAAAAAAGTGCATGAATTTCATATACAGTGCATAAATAAAAAGCCATATGTGTTTCAATCCAGTTTATCTGAAGTCTAGTACAAGAAAATTCAGGAGGTCCATCCATGACTAGAAAGAAACAAGTACTTTGTTTTCATGAAAGTTCTCCATATAGATGTATAACAGAAAGTTATCAGTGAGTATTAGGACTGAAGTTTATCTTTTGTAACTTACAGGATACACATGTAAAATATGTGAGCAGCACAGTGTAAGTAAAGATGATCATTTTATAAGATGCAGGAAGAATCATATATTAGGCTTGTTTTTCATTTACACTGCTGTCATGAAATTGCTGAATGTCTTTTGAAAGACGTTAAGGACCCTCAGTTTCCCTGTAGAACTTTGTCTTTAATTCTAGTATGTATTTTAAAGGAGTACATGAGCTCTTAAGATTCTTGATATATTGTAATAAATGTGCTTTAAAACATTATTTTTTGTTCAATACAAAACAGATGGTACAGATCCATGACATATACAGAGAACTTAATCTAAAGCAGCCTTGATCTGTGTCTGTAGTCCAGCCACAATTTATTTTCTTTTGTAGGTTAATTCTACTGCAGACTGAAATCACAAGGCAGAAGTCAGAGATATGTGGAAAACTTCCCTTCCCCTACATTTTGTTGCATCTTTCATGTTCCCTTTTGACAAGGGTAATGGAGGATGCGTCTTAGACTTTGCACCAGATTAATTTTAGGCTCTATTGTGATTTCCTCTTTACTTAGCATTTACAATCTGCAATGGCAGAAGTTGCTATGCTGTTAGCAGATGACCTTCTGATGCTAGCTACTAAGTGCACTAGTACACACTCTGGAAATATATGGCTCTGATTTTTTTCAGTTGTTTTAGTTCTGATTAATGTAAACATGAAATCGGAATCAGACCACCAGAATTATGGTGGATTTGAGTTCACGTACATATTTATTTATATTTCAATGACTCTACTTTTAATACTGGATCTCAGATCTAAAGCACATTAATAAAATAAAACTCCAATAGCAGGATTTAAATAACCCGTCAGTAAAAGCTGTGTGATGGAATTTAAGTCTTAACTGGGCAGAGCTATGAAAACTGGCAGCCCTTCTTAGCCCATTTCAAGGTCTCCATAGTGGCATGCCTCCCACCTCTCCCTGCTTGCAGCCTCACTGTCAGTAATGCTATAGAGTTAAAGCAACAGAGAGATGAACATAAGTGTTATGGTGTAGAAGAGGTGATAACACTGCATATATTTTTTAAAAGGCTAAAGTATTTATCCTCTGGTTAGCATGACTAAGCATCAGAGGCCACTGTCTAATGGCAAAGAGCACTCTCTGTGTCCACATTAGCAAGTGATTTGGTGCAATAAAAGGAACAGTTAATGAAGTAAACAACTATGAGGCCTATGCATCTACATTATATGTGGCTCAGTGGTTTTACTTAGGAGCAGTTTTAATTTGGTCTCCTGAAACACAATAGTCACCATCATCACATGTATGGTCTGAAGCTATCTGAGGCTGTATTTAAATCAGCAAGTAGGGTGCTACAAGAAAAGCAGGCCTGCAGAGCAAAGCAGCTGGTGCTGAGGACCACATCATATGTGTTTCAGAGGGTTTACTTCAGATTATATCTCAAATGGTCTTATGTACCAAATGTCCATTAGTTCCTGCTGCACATTAGGAAAAGCTCTTGGAGTTTCATGTACAACGAATCCAGTTTAGGCTCTCTGAGATCCCTCTGCAATGTGAATTAAAGAGTAAGTGGGACAGCCAGGACATCAGCTTCAAATGCACACTTGTGATCTGGACTGACCAGTGATGTAGATATGCCCTGAAGAAGCAAGCATTGTTACAGTGTCCTGTGTCCCCATTAGGGACTGAAGTACCATTGATGGCCATATGGAGCACAGCCACAGGGCTAGATTTCTCTGAAAGTTAGTATAAATCCTGTTCTGTAGACTGCACCGATGAGGACTGTCAGGATTTGCATTGCCTCAAAACACAACACTAATACAGATGCAATTGTAGCCTTGATTTTGTGGCAGAACATTCAGTTCTGGGCATCCAAAGTGGAGCTGGAGCAGACCACGCCTCTGCTCTGGGACACAGGAGGCGAAGAAGAGAATGACAAGAATTTCTGGAGATGAGTTTGAAAATTAATCTGTGTGCAGTCATGACAATCCAGTACTCTTACAGAGCCTTTGGCATTCAATGAGATGATACACCAAGCAAATTTGTGCTCTGTAGAATACCATGGTGGAGGAATTTCCCTGTGCTCCTGAGCCAGTGTTCCCCCTTCCAGCCTGGAAGATGAGGGGCAATGCCCCATAGAAGGCAGGCAGTGCTTCATTCCAGAGTTCTGCGATGAGTTGGGTTGATTGGTTGTTGGTTGATGGTGGCTTTTGGTTTGGTTTGGCTTGACTCCACAGTTCCTATTAGGTATAGAGTCATTTCCAAAGATCTTCAGCAGCTCATGGGGGAAGGTCACAGGTATTTAATAGCCTAGAGCTGTAGTCTAAGCATGTGGGTTTGAGTTTAAGAAAGGCTATTATAGCTGTCATTGAGAAGACAAAAGACTTTCATTATAAATTCTGTTTCTTAGATACCCTTATGAAATCTTATTATAATCTAATTTCAGCTATTTTTCAAATATTTTTCTATCATTCTTTACACATTATAGTTTGCTCCAACAAAATGTAAATGACCCCAAGAACAAACAGAAGTAAATAAGAGAAGTATTCACCTCATGAGCAAGATAAAGAATTCTTCTGTATCAAGTCCAAATATTAAAATTTAACTTACTATACCTTTTAGCTAGGGAATGCCATAGGTATATTGGAATATTCTAGGCCTTGTAACAGGCATCAGAGCTATATAACAGAAAACTGTATAATTATAAAAAGTAATGGACAGAGACAACCATTGTAGTGTCAGTAATGATGCGTAAGTCTTTTTAATTTTATCTAGCTGCATTTTCTTTAATTCCAGATTGGTTTTTGAAGCTTCAGACTTCAAGTCCTTCCTCAGATCATATTTCCAGTGATGCCACTGAAACCACCCCAGACAAACAGACTGTTTATTAAGCTTCAGAAAATTCTGAAGGGTAATTCTGCACTGAAATCAAAGTCATTAAGAACTATTAAAAAATACTTTGATTTTTGATCCATGCTGTTATTTAGAAACTATTTTACAAACTTGTGCAAGAGAACTGAAGAAAGATTTTTAGCAATGAAAATGTTGTATCTCAAGCGATACGTTTTGAATAGTTAATGCTACCTCTTGAAGCATTTTGTTTTGTTTTGTATAAATCTGCACTTCTGCCCTAATGTTTGCTGTGCAATAATTCTGTTTTCATCTTTAGTAGTATAGATCCGCCCCAATAAACTAAAGTCACGAGACCTCATCCACTCTGTTTGAAAAGGAGCAAATAATTTGTGTACAAGTAGTGACATGAGTAAGCAGAGAAATGCTAAAGCCAGAAACTAAAGTTGCTGCAAAACCATAATCTTACAGAGACCTGTTTTGCTCACATACAGTGCTCTATAAAATGGTTTTCATAGAGATCCTGGTGTTTTACCTATGAAAATTAGCAGCAATATGTCTGTTGGTTTACAAGAACTCAGGATTAGATCTAAGTACTAAGTTAATTATAACAAAGACAGGTAGTCTTTAAGTAAAACAAAATACAAACTAATCTGTTGATTGATACAGTGTGGCAAAGTGTTTAACCAGCTCACTTCTTAATGGCTGTCAGCTAATAAACACCACTTTAATTAGTTGAATCAAATACTTTATTCAGAGTGGCGATAGGTGAAATTGTAAATGTGCTGTGCAAGATGAGTATGCTCCTGCTTTCCTAGACTCCCAGAGCGTGAGTGAGGTCAGGCCAAACAAATCTCAGAACTATGAGGTATTTGCTTTACTGTCACACCCACCCCCACCCTCTCAGAGAGTTCAACCTTGCACAGTTTATTTATGAACTTGCCCATTAACTTCTTCAATAGAAAACATCCTACATCCTATACTTCACATACCACGAGTGCTAGGGAATGATCAGCTTCTGTAGTTATTACAGTGAAAAGGTGATTACATGCATACAAAACAGTATACAGTACATAGGTCGGGCAGATATTTGCAGGAGGCCTACAGGACTGATATGAGTGCATGTGCTGCACATTCTGGCCTAATGGTGCAGGAAGCAAGGAAGGAGGGATAATCTCCACTTAATGTGACAGAGACAAAAGAGAACAACTTTGGGGATCACCAGCAGAGGAGGAACTTCAGAGGCTTTTATCTTTGATGAAACGTTGCTTTAATTGTTTCTCTTTGAAAGATGTCTCATTTCCAATGGCTGTTTGTGTGGAGAAGGAGCAATGTTCAGCACTTAATGCACTGGATGGAGAGATCTGGGATTTATCTGTCTCTGATTCACTGGGTGACCTCCAGCTAATCGTTTCCTTTGCCTGTCGCAGTTTCCTTATCTATATAGTGGAGTTAATAATCCTTTCTATCTCCCAGTGTGTAGTGAAGTTAGACAATTCAATTAATAGTTGTAAAACTAATTTAGCTTCTGGGGCAGAAAGTGATAAAAAACTGTAAAGAATAATTCATAAATGTAGTAAGCCATCACTGTCCAAAGCTGAAGAATAAATGTTCTGCTTCTTATTTTTCCTTACTTCTGGTAGCTTACTTGTTTGTTCTGTCTCTTTTCATGCAGCATATTTTTATTAATAGAAGTGATATCTTTTCATATGGAATATTAGCTAACTGCTAATATCAAACAAAATTAAAGGTGTGGGCCATATTCTTCCTTGGTAGAACACTGCTGATTATAAGTCTGACGCTGAGACCCACTGAGCTATTGGGTGAATTTGACTTGGTCTTTGCTGTACTTCTATTTCTTTTAAACCAAAGGAAATATTATCAGGCCATGGACTGCAAACAGTGCTTCATACTGGTAGTAATTTAACATATTTTGATTTCCCATTGTAATAAACATACATCCTCAAGACTGCCAGAGTGATTAATTTAAACAAGTCATACATAGTTTAAAGCTTTCGGTTTACCAGCCAGCTGCACAAGCTTCTGTACAAGTACACAAAAATCCATTGTGTCCTTAAATTACTGCTTCTCCACACACAATTGTGTGTATGGAAGAAGGGCTAAAAGGAAGCACAGCATTCTGTTAGCTGCATGGCTTTGATATGCAGGTTGCAAGAAATAGTAATTCGGGGCACATTCATGTAAACAGACTTTACTTGAAATTATATAAGACTTGACAGAAAAAGATTAATTGAGCTATTGCAGGGATATGAGGGATGAGAATATGTTAGAAAAAACTCTTCTGAAAGCTGGGAGAACAGTATTGCAAAATTTGTGATGAAAATCATTATTGAAACTCTTCCCCAGTAATTAGCTGTGATGTTGTTTTCAGGATAAACATATTATGCTTCTTCACAACATCAGCATAAACACTAGCACACCATGTCTGTGTCTTCACTTCTTATAAATTATCTAGACTGTCAGTACATTAAGTCTGCTGATGCAGAGCAGGGCAACAGTAATGAGGGTTGCTGGATCTGCTGAAGCTCCTTGGTTTCAAGCTTGATTTCATATTAGCCGCAGCCTCAGAAGATGATGTAGGAAGAAGGAGCCATTGCAGTAAAATGGCACTTCCTTTTCAGAAACTGAGAAAGAATATGAGTTATTTAACTCTTCTTTAGTCACTGCCAAAGACATAAATAATATCCATACAAAGGTGTGTGTCCCATCCTATTCCATTCTCTTGTCAGTCCATATAGAGACAAAAAATTTATGACTGCAAATTACTAACTTAAATGGCAAGTGTCTTTGGAGTAGATCTAAATTTAATCACCCTCTACTGGTCTGTTGCAGGTCCCAGTAAGAAACTGGTGAGTTTTCTGACTTTTCAGATTACTTTTCCAAACTTGTGTCATTAAAAATTTACAATTGAAATTCTTTGTAATTTGTCTTTCAAATCTTCTAAGCTAGTATTAAACTGAATTTACCCTACCCTCTTCTTCCTCTCTACATATAGATATATATGTATATACACTTTGTCATCATCCGTATTTTTCATGAAACAATTTTATTTATCTGGTCCCAGGATGGATAGTATTCAACTAATGAGCAGCCTTTCAGTCTCCTTCTTGTTCTTCTGTTTACTTCTGTTGGAGCAGTTCCACCTTGTATAAGTGAAATATTCATTGGGTCAGAGACTGGTTATGTACCCTGATTGCTCCAGTGTTCACATGAGATGTGGGAGTCAAGGCTCAAGTCTCTATTTCAAAGACTGATTAACTATTTATATAAAATGGAATAGGTACAACTGGAGGGAATGAGAGACCCTTTCCTCAATATCCGTTAGACCAGATGACAGGGCATTTGCAAGAGTGTGACTCCAACACAGGTGTTGGTCAGCAGTGGGCAGAGTACAGATTTGGACTTTAGTTTTCTCCATCACCCCACAGAGCTGTGACTACTAGGCTGTTGGATCCTTGGGAGAAGGCCAGGTGGTTTCAGTCAAGCATTTCATTCTTGTCCAAAGTGACACAAATATTCCTGCAAAAGCAATTTTCTTTTTTTGGCTAGTAAATATTTTATCATAAACCAGTATATTCAGAAAATCTCCACTCAGCCCTATAAATAACATTCCAAGTCTGGTTAGTTGAGGCAGCTACTGCACCTCTGGGAGAAACTTAGATACAAGAAGAATGAGGGTGGTTACAATAAGGCAGCTGTATTCCAGTATAATAATGCAAATCGGTTTGGGGGAATCCCCTAAAAATTCTGCCCTGATACAGACTATTCTATAATCTGACAACATGAATCAAAATGCTAACAAACTTTAACTATAGCAAAATACTGTGAAGTTTGGGGGGTTCCCCCCCTTGAAAAAAGTAGTCTAAATAACACTCTAGTTGCCAGTATAGATAGCTGCATGATCACCCACTGTAGTATAAAAATGAAGCACATATTTTCAAAGTCATAAAATGAAAGCATTTGAAACAGAAGTAATTCAAAAGACAGCCAGTATACTTCCCGTAAGGAAATTAATTTCTTTTGGTTGTAGCTTTGACCTGTCCTTATTGTTCCCTGTAATAGGAACCAAATGCCAGATGCCTGATAGCATTACTCTAGGTTGCCTCATCAGAAACAAATCTCTTCATGTGTTTTGGTTTTCAGGGTTTTTTTGAAGCAGGCTGATCTTCCTTCATAGCCATAGCTGACAGTTTCCTGTGGCTCTTCTACAGCTTATCTACAGATAGATGCTCTGAGAGGGCTTCGTCTTCCCTAGTTTTGGATGGCAACAGCAACAGGTCTCTGCTAGACCAACTCATCCTAACCTCCTTTTATATGCACCTGAGAGGAAATGGACTTTCAGGGCATGGTCTGCCTGTCCTGCCATAGGCCATGATGACTGGATCTTCAGTGCTTAGAAAGGAGTCCGGATGACTTGTTCAGATGAAGAAGACAACTATTCGGACTTAAACAAACCAGCAAGCAAACAAACAAACCTCTTTGGTGATTCAAATCTCCCTATTCTTTGCTTTTCTACACATTTTAGAATCAATGTGCTTTGAAGCTAAAAAAGTGAAACTTTTAGAGAATTACAGACTCCCAAATTTAAAGGCAAGAGGAAAAAGGGGAAAAAGAAAAAGATCTTGAAGAAACTGTTGAAGAGACATCAAGATCTTTGCATTACTAAAAACAACTGCATTTCTTCAGATTATAATATTGATATATTTAGTTTCCAATACTTTCAAAGGAAAAAAGAGAAAATAGGTCTATTTGAATAAGCAGATTCAAGAGCATAGATACAATATATTGCAATGTTGATTTTAGCCATGCTATACCAAGAGAAAGAATGAGCGACAGCAACTCGCTGCAGTGACTTGTTTGAATTTTGCAGATTTCAATGATACTTGCAGAGTATCATTTACTCAGAACATTAACAGAAAATACCAATCAAATTATATATTTCCGTGTATGAAGTGTGAAGTATGATATGCTTCCTGGAGCATTTATTTTCTATATCCAGTAGAAGGAAAGAAAGCAGAATAATTGGCATCATTTTATAAATATAATGGGAAGCTTTGAAACCACATCAAAAATTCCTGGAATAAGAGCTTAAGTAATTGGTTTGACAAGTTAAAGAAAAAAGTTAAACTTTCTTTTCTGATATTTTTCTTTCATACTATTTCATAATAGTTTTTCATTTCAACCAATCTCTTGAAGATGGCAATTCAGTGAATTAATCCAATCTCAAGAAAGCACAATTTAATCCGGGAGCAGAAAAACTACTGAGCTTTATTGTAAGCTATTAAAAAAATGCCCGTGGTGAAGAACAAGATGCCCCCAATCTGTACGAAGTGAATGGTGTGCCCAGGTGCACAAATCCTACAACTATTTGATATGAATTTTCCTTTCTAATTTTTGCTTTTGTGATATCCATTCACCAGCCAGGTTTTAAACAGACCAGAAAACTATTCAGAATCATCAAACTTTCATAGGAATTTGTGACATAAATGTAAATTGAAGATATGATTCAGATAATTGGGTTTGATCTCAGCTATCATCAGTTGATTATTCAAGTTCATTAGTCAGTCAAATTACAGAAATGCGACTAAAGTCACCTTATAAATGTCAAGGTGAACATTAGACAGCTGAAATGGTGACATTATTAAAATGCTTTATATGAGGGCACTTTTTGTCACAATAAAATGTTTTCTGTCCACTGAGACAGCTGTGACTCAATGGTACCTAATTTTACATGTACAGAAGAACAGAAAGAATGGCTTCTGCTTTCAAAGGCTGCAGAGGAAACGGAATCTCAGTATGAAGATTTTACGTAGAACCTCTTCAATATTTCAAGTTGCACACTTACAAGTAATTACTTCATATATAACTTGATACTATGTTCATGACTTTTGATGAAATTAGGTTAATATGTTTATGTTTCAAACTCAGTGTTTATTTTCATGTATTAATAGAATCCCCTAATTTGGGGATGAGGGAGTTAATTCCACCTTCATTATCTCATATTCTACCCGTGCTGAAACAAGCAGAACAGCCGCTCCGCTCTTGACTGTAAAGCGCTAGAGTTTTTGATTCTGCTGGCACATTTGGAAGGCTTTTGGACCATTTTGCAAATTACAGTATAATGCAATACCCTAGAAGAAATAATTATACCCAGCCTCAGTAAGCCAGGAATTGCACTCAAAAAACTTGGGCCTTTTAATTTGGTCACATATAATGTATGAACTGCAGTTCTTCCAAAGCTAATGGAACCAGAGGGAGCATTATGGTTATGACTCTCTTAATATATTTTTCAATTTAAAAACTGGGGTCAGACTTGAACGGAGCAAAAGGATGAAGTATGATTTAAGTGCTACAGACCAGCGTACAGGATAATATGAAGTGAAAAACACAGTTAGCATATGAATAATTTCTCAGTGCCCCTGCTTGCCTGAGTATCTGCTCCTTAAGCTGCTGTTTCAATAGCAGTTGCATGTATGGCAGGTAACACTGACTCATTCCTTGTTTTTTTGCAAAGCTTCCAGAAAGAGTAAACCATCATATTATTGGTGGTGGTGGTGATCTTTACCATTTCTGTAAAATAAAACATGAGAAAGCTACTTTGCTTTGCTGTGTTTCAGGGCAGTTCTGATCAGTTATGTACCAGTACAGTTCTCAGATTTTTTAAGCATCTTTTCTTTTGACACCTTTGTAGCCAGCACTGTAGCAGGTTCCTGTATTTCAAGAGGTAAAGGATATATTCTCATTTGTTTAGTAATATTGAATTGTACCTTCTTTAGCCATTAGCACTTTTTGAATTTAATAGCAATATTTAGAGAACAAGGTGTTCCAGTTTGGCCCTTTGCAAGAGAAGGAAGCATTCAAGCCTCTGAAAGTCAAAAGACCCAGCAATGTTTCAAAGAGTACAAATGGGACATGGAGGTAGCATGACACACTGCCTCTGAAACTAAACCTGTGGTATTATCACAGCATGTGTGCGCCCTGGGTTCAGCAGTAGCAGTCATTTTTCTCCTTCTTAGTAGCTGGTGCAGTGCTGTGTTTTTGACTTTCAGCCTGGGAACAATGCTGATAACACCAATGTTTTCAGTTACTGCTCAGTAATGTTTACTCTGACCAAGGACTTTGTGAGTCTCAGGCTTTGCCAGGGAGGAGGAGGAGCTGGGAGGAAGCAGAGACAGGACACCTGACCCAAACTAGCCAAAGAGGTATTCCATACCACAGCACGTCATGCCCAGAATATAAACTGGGAGCAGTTACCCAGAAGGGCTAGTTCACTGCTCAGTTGCGCTGGGTATCAGTTGGAGGATGATGAGCGGTTGTATTCTCTTCCCTTGTTATTTCCTTTATCATTATTATTATTGGTGGCAGCAGTAGTGATTTGTGTTATACCTTAGTTACTAAACTGTTCTTATCTCAACCCATGGGAGTTGCATTCTTTTGATTCTCCTTCCCATCCATCCGGGAGCTGGGGGGAGGAAGGGAGGGAGTGAGCGAGCAGGCTGCATGGCTGACTGAGTTTAAACCACGGCAGTGTGATACATTTAAGATGCCATTGATCCCAAAAGGAATCTGAAATTTCCACACAGAAGGAACATTTTTACGATACATGGTTCTCAAAATCAGTGAAATTACAGTGAAATATGTCCAAATTTCAATTCCTAAGGCAAAAGAGGGGAAGAAACAGGACTCTGCAATTCACAGGAGGGGCAGTCTCAGGCAAGTATCAGGTTATTTCATTTCATTCTCACAGATGCTGAGCAATTAATCCATACCTTTAATTATAGCATAATGAGAGAGATCATGAGATAGAGAAATAGTGTTGCAAGAGAAACAGAGGGCTCTTCAAATTCTTGTTGACATTTTCTGCATATCTAGTAGCAACCAGAAAACCTCCAAGTTGAATACAGGCTTACTGAAAGGGAACCCACTCCTAGAGATGGCATCTTAGAGGCATACTGCTGATGATTTGGCTCCAGGCTACTATAGCCAGAAGAAACCCCAGAGCATGCCCAAGGCTGTGATACCTAAATAAATTATCCTTGCTGCCTCCTCTCCTCTCTCCTATGCTGGTGTTGTTGCTTATCTGATCCACAGTGTACCTTTTCATGGATTTAAACAAGCAGAAAAAATGTTATTTTCTTGAACTGGATCACCCCAGGTTGAGACATGCACCAGTGGTAGCACAAGGGAGAGAAAAGGGAACAGGCAGGTAGGGGTGAAGGGTGAATTGTGGCTAAGTTGTGATGAAATTGCAGCATGAGTGAAAGTTAAGACAAAAGATTGGTTGTAACATATTTTATACTTGCAATTATGGAATCACAGAATGGTTGAGGTTGGAAGGGACCTCTGGAGGTCATCTGGTCCAATTCCTCTGATCAAGCAGGGACACCTACAGCCAATTGCCGAGGAAAGTGTCCAGATGGCTTCTGAATATTTCCAAGGAGGCTTTTCTTCTGTAATTACATCAAGAATGAAATTGTCATTTTCATGTTAAGTTTTCTAGAGGTCAAGTGAACTCATGTGAAGCTGACAAACACCATGTTGCTTCCATGACAGGAACAAGTATGGCTAAGGGGGTTTAAAAGAAACGCTTTGAATGCCTGCAAAAACAGTGCAGAAGTTGGGTCTCCCCTTACACAGAAAAGTGCTGACAGCTGAGACCTCCAGTTCAGGAAAACTGTTTCCAAGGATCTAGATTTTAATTCAGACAATTAGATTTTAATCCAGGAATCCTAAATCAAGTCCTTCTCCACCACCAGCAGTTAACCCTGTAGATAGAATTAGACCCACTGCTGGTTGATCAAAATTCAAGTGCAAAAGCCTGACCTTGCAAAACACCATCCCTCCTGGCAGGTAGGGTAAGCATTGGTATTGGCATCTGACACATGTCAGTGAAGCAAATGTCTTCTACTTAGAAGGGGAGTGCATCAGAGAGGGTTTTTTTTAACTGTCTCTAAAAAGAGGTTATGTATCATCCAGACAGACATGCAAAATAGATTGTTTTATTCCAAACCTGACAGTTTTTAACAAAGTGATGGCAGACCAAGTCATAGATTATGAACTGTTTAAGATGGCTGTATTGAACAGTCATCCGTCATAGCTAAAATGCCTTGGCTGAAATTCAGATGTCCCCAAAAAATTAATAATTTCAATCATGTAAATCATCTCATAAATTAGATTACTCTTTAGAAAGTGGCTAAGAGGGTTAGGATTAAAATGCATTAGTAAACCTAATTGCTGTGGATCAGGTCTGCAAGGCTTTTGACAGTGATGTGAAGAAAGAAGCTTGAACTTTAGGCTTGAAAAGTCAGCAGATAAGGCTTTTTTATCATGTGAAAGACAGTCCTTCACCAAGTAAAGGAGGCTGGGGTAGGGCAGTGACTATGGCCAGACCATTCCACATGCCAGGAAGAGGGCCCTCCCAGCAGGCATGATGCAGTACCTCTCAGCAGGAGGCAAGCATGGGGAAAGTGAGTACGTGATACCAGATAAGCCCATATTGTCACAGGGGCACAGCTGGCAAAGGCTTGTGCCCTGTTTGCCAGAAGATACTGATTCATGTTCCTGACTGCCATTAACTTGCATGGCCAATTTATTCTAACATCCCAATGTCTGGTTTCCCCATCTGCTGAAAAGCAGTTAATTAACAAGTCAGCTATAATCTGATCCATGCTATAAAAAGCTAATACAATACATAAATGTCAAATAATACTACCAATGTCTTTTGGGATACTTCATAGAACTTTTCTTAAAATAACAGTAGGTTCTGCCTAGCAAAGACAAATGTGTTCTGTCAGCTAAAATACCAGATTTCTTCCAGCAGAACAAAGCCCAGCAGGCAAAATGTCCATTTTGGAAAGGGCCAAAATACCGGCAATTTCTCCCTAGCAGGAAGATACAAATGTCCAAACCAGCCGTTTGTAGCCTTAGAGGTGGGAGGCGCATCGTTTTATTTCATCACAGACATTCAGGCTGCCTGTGGCTTCCTCCCTCTTTTCCCTTTTCCCATTGCAGCAGCGTCCCATGGCGTGGTCACCTGCCATGTACTGAGATGTGGCTGTATGTGACTCCATATCAGCTCCAGTGCTCCTTTCCTTTTGGGCCTTCCCTTTAAACCATTCATTTTCATTTCCAAGGCAAACATGTTTATACCAAGGCCAGTGTAAGCAGATCCCAAGTCACCAAAGGTGCTTCTTTGGGCAAAATTCTCCTCAATTAGATTTGTTCTCCTGAGTGCAAATCAGCAGAACCAGCCCTCAGATGTCATTATTCACATTTTCTTCTCTCTAGGTACCAGCTTGAAGTAGTTTAACTGTAGGATAGCTATTTTTCAGGGATCTCAATTTTTATCTCAATGTTTTTTGAAGTGCGCTTTTACTCTAGTAATGAGTAGATAACCAATTACATTTTCATACTCCTCAGTTCCCTCCTGTGTGTACATTTGGTGTGATGCCTCTGTACTGAAGTGGTTAAAACATTGTTACAGTGCTTCACTAACAGCTGCAGTGCAGATCCAGTCTTTCTGAAAGGACTCTGTGTGTGACCAGCACTCCTTACTGAGGTCTAACCCAGTTAGTTTACCAGGTGAGGTCAATGAGGGTGTCATCTATGCTGCTGAACTTTTAATACCAGAGAAGAAAACAAATAGTCAAATTGGAGGCTGAGTTCTGAGATAGAGCATTACTTTTAATCTGGATAATTTTCACCTGGAAATCATGGAAAATAGGTCTCCATACTTATGGATCATTTTCAGGATGAGATTTTAAAAACTAGGATTTTCCACTCCTGTGGAACTCAGTTGTGAAACTTTCACGGACAGTGGTGGAGCCTTTATAAACTAAAGCTTTTAACTAGTTCAGTCATCAACCTTAATCCCCTATGTTCGTGTTATTTACCTGGCTGTAAATTTTCACCTCTATCCTATATTCATCTTATATTTAACGTATCTATCCACTTTGTTAGACTGTAGCTTAAAACTGTTAAAGCACAATTCTTAAACCACTTAAATGTGAGAATAATCTCAGGGCTGCAATTGCTTAGTGTCTCCTATAAATAGCAAGCTGGTTTTGTAATGATTCTTTTCTCTTTTCAAATTTATTATTACTGTATTCATAATAGCTTTTGAAGCATTACAATTATTACCTAACAAGTGGTGTAGTAGTTGGAAGAACATTAAGAATTTAGTGTATCTTTCCTTGTGTAACAGCTGGGATATGCTAAAGCTGGACAGCAGGTACTGGCAAGGAATGGTGCCTTGGGGATGGTGTTTGGGATACTCCTAAAACGTAATGAAGAGTGTAGCTTTCCATGGGTGGAAGGCAGGGGATTATATTTCCCTCTCCAGCTTATCGGGGCTAACCACAGCACAGACCATTAATTCACCATACTCTACATTCTTTTACGTGCAAATACTATTTTCTTCATAGAAACCAAATTAACACGTAAAAGATTAGATGCATTTTTTAAATACTTGCTCATACAAAAGATGCTCAGACTTGGCTTTTTTCCTACTTTTCTTTGGGGACTGATGGAAGTAACAATATTTCAGACTTATTGAAATGCATAGAGAAATATATCTTTCTCCTTGAGAGATCTGTTTCAAGCTAATGCTGCTTTCTGCAAGTGAACATGACGAAGGACAGAGGCAAGAGGAACCTGGTAACTGATAGAAAATATCCCAGTAATGGATGAGAAAGCAAATTAATAAAACCCTGATGTGATAAGTCATACAAATTGTTTCTCTGCTCTGATCGAAAGGGGAAACATGGCTTGCTGTTTGACAGAGTAGGTCACTTTGATGGCATACTTCATGAGACCTGCTGTCCCCAGCAGAGGCTATTTGATTTCATTTATAAGGTAATGCTTGTTTCAAAAGATCAGTCTATTCACACTTTCTCTGCTACTCCTTTTTAAATATCTAATCTAATGCCTAAACCGCCAAAGTAATTTTCTTGTCACAAAGAGCATGCAGAAGAGGGATGAAAACACCCACTGCTTCCTCCCTCCCTCTCCATTATATTATTTACTTGTCTCTCCTTCATTTCCCTTTTTTGTCAGCTCTTTTCTGCAACAGTCCTTCTTCTTTCTGGCTGGTGTATTTGTCTATGTGTTTCTGCATAGTTGTCCAAGCTATAAATGACAAGGAATAATATTTTCTTGTAATATTTTAATGGTGTCTTCATACTATTCTTTGGCAGTTAGGTAGCAATTCTGAAAATTAGATTCTGCCTGCCAGTTACAGAAAAGAGCTGACCTGTTTGCCACATACAATGGCTAAAGCCTCTCCTCTGCAATATTCAGCAGCCAAAGTAACAGAGAAAAGGATAGGCAAAAATGAGGTTACATGGTTACGTTTACTCTGTTTTGGAAATAGAAGAGACCCCACAACCTGCCACAGGTTTTCTTTCCTCCTCTGCTTTCCCTGCAGGAACCTGAACAGAAACCATGTGTTCTGCGAATTGTGAGCAGGATGGCAACGGTTTCCTTTCCCATCACCAATATTTAAACATGTCTGAATTTTACTTTTGTTTTGACAATTTTCTGTGAGCAAACATTGGTTCTAGACAGAAAAATAGGGTCTGCAGAAGTAAGTATGGTGTTGGTCCAGTGTCACTAATACTCTGACAGCATTCAGCACAGTCTTCAGGTCTCGGAACCCCTTCCCTTGCTGTGGGGTAGTAGTTTAAGACATTTCTTAACCCTGAACTTAAACCACAATACAGTTGTTCAAGGAACTGAAAAGCACACTGGAACACATGCATATTTAATTTGTAGACAGTCTTTATTTATCTTTGCTTCAAAGCATCTTGCCTTCCTTGCGTTCTCCAACATAGGATGGGAACTCTGCCTTAATTTCTGCAGGAATGTGCAGTACATAACATCAAAGAGCTGCCATTTATATCAGTATGAAAACTCCTGCAGTGCTGCACTTCATCTGCAGTTTGAAAGCTTCTCAGCTGCCCTTTCTGCCTGCCTTGCAGAGGAAACATGGCTGCAACTTCATCTACATATTTAGAAACAGCATAAAGTGGCATAAGAAAGTTGAGGGCTGAATTAGTTGTGTTTGTGGTTTGTCCCCTTTTGCTTCCATTTTCTGCCACTTTAATCCTACCCACCTTGCATGTGTAAAATTGTATACTTTAGGCACACAGAGGTTGTTCACCTGTGATTTTAGTCTTTCCCTCCCCCCCCACTAATGAATTCATCACCAAGCCTACTTTAATGACAGACAAGATGCTCTCCTGGTAAAAATCACTGCAACTTCTTTGATTTTAAAAAGAACTGTGACTTTTTATGTGAGAAAAAGAACTAACTGGGGCTGCGATGTGTTTGGTGCATAGCAAAGGCATTCCTTTTTGCCTGTAGTAACTCAAATGGGTAATTCTATACCCTGACTTCCCCTGTGTTCTGTCAATTGAACATCCAGTCTCTGCTGGATTTTGCTCTCATGGAAAATAAATCCAAACTGGGAAAGAAAACAGGTAAGAATAAATAGTTAAAACCAATATAGAATACACTAATAACCAATTATAAGCTATTATAAATCACATACCTATATTGGGTCACTTTAATTTTAAAATAAAGCACGGCTCATATTATTTCACCATGGTTTTGCTACCAACCTAAAAAGGAGGAAGTCTACTTTCATTTGTTAGAACAGTATCTCCAATGTAAATGGTGCTGGTCTTAGCTCTGGCCATGTCTGCCTTACCAAGTCCTCCACTACATACTGAATAATTTTTGCTAGTGATTTAGCACAATCAATTTGGAACAAGCAAACTGATCAGCATCCTGCCTAGAACGGCTCTTTTTCTGTTGCGTGACCACCGGCCTTTTCCAAAGCTGAATTCCTCAGAATTAACATGCTTCACTAGTGAAACTGAGAGAGTCTGAAGCCGGTTAGCTCTGATAACAAGCCTGGGGAGATGTGCTGCTGAAGACTGCTATGAAGTTTTCTATGATACTGTATAAAGATCAAAGCTTTGTCTGCACACAGGTCACATAGTTTGAACAACGCTGACAATCCCTGCTAATTGATCTCATACCAGCACTCTGGTTACTGACATCAAGCCACATGCACAGGCGGAGCAGCATCTTATCATCCTCATGATCACCATCAGTGTGATCTCAACTGCTAAAGCTTACCACGGTAGAAACCTTGGGCAAAGAAGCACTTCCTCAGCTCTAGAATAGCTGCAATTATTTTGTTTAACCTACTTTTAAAAACCAGAACAGGCAAAGCACTGCAGTGTCTTACGGTATAGGATGTCACATGTGTAAAAACGTGGTTTTATGGTGTAGGAGCTTCTCCTAAGAACAGGAAACAGCCTACCTTTGCTAGTAAAAATTGTATAATATAAGCAGCTGCAGTAACCTGTAGAACCATTTACATTAGAAGTTTCACTGCTTTTTAATTACAAAACATTATAAAAATAGAATTAAAAGAAAGAAAAGGCCCCACAACATGGACAAGAGGGAAGAGTTTTAATAAACTTAACTCAACCTTTACCACTGCCTCACATAAAACAGTGGTAGTCTGGTGGCATGCAGCTGCTTAATCGTATCACAGATGAGGGCAATCACAGGTTTGCAACACATTACCATACACTCAAAACCCTTTCTCTTTATTCAGTTCTATGGCATTTTATACAATTTCTTGGAGATGTCACTAGAACCTCTTTCAGTCTTTTCCCTAAGCAGCTCTTACACCATTCTTTCTTCTGCTCTCATGAGAAGTGAGTTTCATTTTCTCTGAAGTCCTTTGAGTTTTATGCAGTAATTACAAGGTGGTAAATACGGACAAGTCTTTCTTCATATAATTTGTTTTTATTCCTTTCTTATTCTGGTGCTTATCAAATGGATTATTTACTTTCATTTTATCTATGATAATATTTAAAATGCCTACTGGCACCAGGAAATCTTTTAGTAATTAAAATAGATTGGAGGAAGTAACTTTCCAATTTCCATTCTCTTACAGAATATTTCTTGGAAAACATGTACTTGTTGTGTAAATCAGAAGAACTGGAGACAAGTTTGTTATGTAGGGTAAAAATTTCTCTAGCAGAACCAAATCACAATTTACTAAAACCCACCTATTGCAAGTTTTCTACATTAGAGTATAAAATTTCCTTAAAAGAAGAGACCTGGTAGATTCTAACCCTTTAAGAGCATATTACAGTCAGTTGTAAATTTTTTTATTGCTAGAAATACTAATATATTACAAATGAGTCCTAAAGAAGAAAGAATGCAAACTGACATCCACCTTGGAGAAGGACAAGAAGGAGAATCTGAAGAAGTAGAGGCCACTCAGCTCAACTGCCCTTCCCAGGAGTGTTACAGACTGAATGCTCCTACAAGCTGTTTCTAAGCGGGAGAAAGATAAGAAGAAGGTGATTGGTAACAGCCAGCACAGAATTATCAAGCGCAAATTATGCCTGAACAACCTGATTGCCTTCTGTGATAAGATTACTTGCTCTGTGCTGAAAGGTGGAGCATTGAATGTTGTGTACTTTGATTTTAGAAAGGCCTTTGATACAGTCTTCCTTGCAGCCAAATTAGTGAGCTATGGGCTCAGTAAGTGGGTAGAAAATCAGCTGGACCACTGTGCTCAAAGAGTTGTAATCAACAATATGAAGCAGAACTGGTGACTGGCTGTACAAGTGGCATGCATCCCCCAAGGATTCCTAGTGGGGATAATAGTGTTTAATATTATTCATGACCTGGGTGGTGGGATGGGATGCGCTTTCAGCGAGTTTGTAGGCAATGTGACACTGGAGGGAGTAGCTGCTATACTGGGAGGACAGTGCTGCTTTTCAGAGGATATGGACACACTGAAGAATGATCTGATAGAAACACATGATGCTCAACAAGTGCAAATGTGATCTGGGACCTTGCACCTGGGACAGAATAGATGGGTTGTGTTAGCACTTCCTCTCTATTCCCCTCTATTCAGCACTTGCGAGGCTGTATCTTGAGTGCTGTGTCCAGCGTGGGGGTGCCTGGGCATTGACATACTGGAGCAAGCCCCAGAATGGGGCTGCATGGCGTGTGATGTGAGAACAAGCCGAGATCTGTGTTTGTTCAACAGTGAGAAGTGAAGGCCAAGGGAAGGGTTTATGGATGACCCCAAATACCTAATGGAAGAGAAGCACAGAAAGACAGAACCAGGCTCTTCACAGAGATACCCAGTGACAGGACAAGCTGCCACAGGCACAAGTTGGAGCAGGGGGAATTCTTGTTAGATACATGGAAAAATGTTTCCCCTGTGTGTGGCTGAATACTGGAAAGGTTGCAGGGTTTCCTTCTTTGCAGATTTCAGAACTGGAAGGGATGAAGTCCTGAGCAAACTCCGGTGCAGTGAAGTGCTGACCATGTGAATTCTTTAACTGCAGGTAGGGCCGGGTGTTTTAAATGTTATTTGTTTAGATACCACACAGATACATGTGAGACCTGGCTCTCACATGACTGTGCTCCCACAGCTTCAGGATTCCGTTACTGTTGCCAGTGCTCAGGGTCTCAGTATCTGGTGTTTATGGTGTTTTCTGTCGAAAAGGAAGGCATCCAAAATAAAAGGGTGGGTTTGTAAGTTGAGTTTTGAGAACTTCGTATCTTATTTTTCCACAACTTTCACGAGACTTTTACAGAGCTCCCTATTAGGCATTAGTGTAGCTTTTCAATGTCTCCAGCAGAAAAGTGCTACAGGTCCGATAGCACCATTGAAAGAGTGCACAAACATAACCTCCTCTTAAAACAAACCCCTCCGTAACAGTGGCAGCCATCTAAATTAGAACATGTGGGAACGACTGTAGGTCTTTAACAGTTCTTCAGCTATTGTAGTTCCTGTGATTAACCATAGCAAGCAAGAAACACTAAACCGGTATATGCTAAGGAAGCTGTACTTCTGGGCTACAAATTGCAAAGGCTGCTGAAGTAGGAAGTAAAATCTTCTGAAACGTTAAAAATGATAAAAATCACAGCGAGAGGAAGATGGAGCTTACGGTGATTTCCACAAAGCAAGCTCTGCTTTCTGTTAAAGACTGTGCAATTACAGAAATTAAACACTGCTTTTTATTTCTTAACCTATTATTAAAATCCATCGCTTTGTGTGTTGAAAGTTATTAAAAACAGATACAGGAAGCTTAAAACGTTTTCAATAGGAAAAAAAGATCATCAGCTTCTAGACAGGCATGAGTGCAATTAACAGATTATTCAAAGTGGCCTGATGTTGAGCAAAATACCTTTGAAGAATAAACAAGATGTATAGACAGAATGTCCTTATTAAGCTTACAGGTATTTGATACCATTCATGAAACATCACAATTTTAATAGTGAAATCTATTAATTTTGATCCATTTGCTGGGAAAAAAAAGCATTAATTGTTTTATATACTGCCCTCTAACCCCCAGGTGTAGCAACAGGTCTGCAATTTCCTATCCGAGTACAGCTGATAAACTAGAGTTTGGGTCTACTGAGAGACACCAGAAAAGTCCAGTGACTCTTGAAAGCTGCACACAAACAACTCCCAAGTTCAAGCTATAGTCGCAACAAACCTTGAAGGGTTAAGAGCCTTTGCTAAAGAAAAAGGAAGAGGTTAGCCCTTAAAGACCATATAAGCTGCAAAACCTGGCGGTTGTGGCTTGTTAAACTGCTGGGAGGTGGAACTGACAGCTGTGCTGCCAAAGTGGGGGAAGTCATAAAAGGGAAGCCGAGGGCCCCAGAGGGAGTGGGGTGGTTGGGCTCCAGCATTTCCCTGCCTAGGGAAAATTGACTTCATCTGAACTAAAATGGGCCCTGCCACTGCTGGATGCTGATCATGGGGAGACACTTAGTTGGCTTGTTTGTAAGAGTCGAGGTGAAAAGCTGTCCTGGCCTTCACTGTCTTTAGGATGGTGATTAAAGGAGCTGTGCCTGGCTGTACCAATTTCCCAAGCCCAGACTGGAGTGCATTGTCTATCGTTTTGCTTCTAAAAAAGCCCAAACAAACAAAAAATTAAGGCATCAAAGCCCAAACAAACAAAAAATGAAGGCATCACTTAGGTTAGATGCCTAATCTCTAATTGGGGCTGACAGTCTCTTTGCAGGCCTCAGTTATGTACTGTGCTTCCTATTGAGGAACCAAAGAAAATGGGTAGTGCTGAAAATCAAATGTCATCACATTGAAATAAATTTTAATAATTTTAATTTTGTATTTTGAATATTCTTCCATAGACTGGACTTTTCTATAAAGATGTGAAATTCAGTGAATCCTGTAGCTCTTGATGGCACATCTGAAAACTGGCAGGCGATGCTTTCTGCCTGTAGACATATGTAGCCAGTAATCATTCCCACGTAGAGATTGTATTTGTTCTTCTGAATGCAGAATGATTAAGGAGTCTGCATTTTAATAGGTTAGAGAGAGTGGTTTTCTATTCCTCCTTTTCTATCTTACAAATGAGGGAAAGGTTTTGCCTTCAATGTGTTTGGTCTGGTCTTTATGTATTTCCAACAAATGGTTAATAATTTGACATCCTTGTTGTCTTTATGCTCTTGTAGAATATTAACTCACTTCAGATATTATTTATTTTCATCATGTCAGTACTTCAGAACTACAGGCTAGATTCAAAGTAACCCAGCTTGGCTTGAAGTGACATGTGCCCAGACCAATTTATAGAGTAATGGAACAATTTATGAGTCTGCCTTAGCTGAGATTAGTTTCTATGGCAGTTGGCCCAGGGAAACTCTGTGGGCCTTCTGTTCTTTGCAGCTGCAGAAAAGAATTGTAAAGGGAAATATTACCTTTCAGTAGCTAGGCAAAGCCTCGCTTACAAACTACGTGATATTCCTTCCTTAAAACCAGAGACCCTAACCCACCAGCTGAACTGCTTTTGACAGCCAGTGAAACAGAAAGCAAGCAATTCGTACAGGTTTTTCATACTGGAATAAGTAATGAATTAGAAAGTGTTATGTTCAAACAATAATGCTAAACAAAACTTTGCAGCAATCATCAAACACAGCGAAGAGATTTTAGAAGTGAGTTTGTCAGCCATGGTTAAAATCTCAGGCTTTTATTAGAATTCCAGGTTAGAGTTCACACTCTTGTTCTAATTTATTCTAACTATTGATGGAGTCAGTCACAGCCATTCGTTAGCACAGTCTTGCTAGATCACTCTCTCTTCTCTCTTCTGGATGCTTCACCAGCTTCCAGCTGGGACCATCTTGCACGTGAAGCGGGACAAAGCAGGAAGTTTAGTACCAATGGCAGAAGAAACCTGAAGTGGACAGGACAAAACAAAATAAATGATTTTTCCCAAGCCTTTCTTGCAACTTGTTACAAGCTCAGAGGATCTTCCTTTTGGTCTCCACCGAAACTTCCAAATACACTCTGTTCTATTAAGGATAGTAAACTGCTTCATCAGAGGCAGAGCATGGCCTGTGCTTGCAAGATCAGCTTAGTCCACTAGTGATATCATACCTCTTTTATAGTTTCCAAGCACTGTGAATTGACCCTGACTGTGCTCCCCCATGCAGTGCTGGTGGAGTGCAAAAGCTTTACATCAAGTTATCAAAACCCTCTGGACACACTGAAGGAGTCTCAAACACTTGCACTCCTATGGGGGGTGGATTTCTTTAAAGTCGAATAGGAAGATAGAGCCAGTCAGGATTTGAAATGCGCCGTAACTCAGAAAATTAATCTCTTCTTCTATATTCATTAGTGTCCTTGCCAGCACTGGAACCTACAGGTCCTGAGTAGACTTCCAAGAGCCAGCTAAGGACCCACTGTGACCTCGGAAGAGACTGTATTGCAATACAAGCCTCCTGTCAGTGCCTTGACCATCACTGCAGTGTCTAAGTTAGTTTGCTCACAGGTTATGGTGAAGCAGTTTTGCCTGCAATTCAGTACACATGCAGCTGTGGAGATATATTGCCCAGGAGATCTTTCTGCAGGCATTACAGGCAACACT
This sequence comes from Agapornis roseicollis, assembly GCA_002631895.1. NCBI lineage: Eukaryota > Metazoa > Chordata > Aves > Psittaciformes > Psittacidae > Agapornis > Agapornis roseicollis. The sequence continues at coordinate 31,333 of NDXB01001718.1, read as the reverse complement.
GTACCAGGTTTGGTCTTAGCTCTGAAGCTTTCTCATACTGTCCCAATACTGTATGTGCACCATGAATGCTGACTGCATCATATACACACAATGTCATTCTATAAAAAGCTGTTAATAGATTGAAATACAACTTTCATGTTATGCTAGGCTGTATGAATAAAAACTCCCTCATGCATGCACAAAAATGTCCAGAAGGTGTAAAGGAACCAAGAGAAGTCCCAGGCTTTAAGCTCTCCCTCTGAAGACAGCCTATGTCCAAGGCTCAGCCTCCAGTAAGGATTAGGGCTACAGATAGGATTAGGGTTGAGGGAAGGACAGCCTGCTGCTTGCAGCTGGAATGGGGTTACAAAAGGAGCTTCAGAGAAAACCAGGAGGGTGCAGAGAGAACTTGGGAGGGGAAATGCTTTGGTGTTAGACCAAACCTGGTCTACAGTGCACTGCTGAGGTGTCCTGGTCTAAGGCTCACCCTGTGGTCATGATTAGGGCTGAGAAAAAGAGAAAGCCAAGGAAAGGGCTAGAGCTGCAGTTGGAGGGCACTAGAAGAGGGCTGATAAAGAGTGGGCTGCAAAGAGAAACTGGTTTTAAGAACTTTCTACTGTGGCTACTGGCTAATGGCCACATCTGAGGCTCAGCTTCTGGTTGGGCTTAAAGTCAGGGTTAGGCTTGACAGAGACAACCAAGACCTTCAGGTGCAGTGGGGCTGGGAAGCAATGGACAACTGGAAGTGTAGGCTGCAAGGAGAATTTGGCTGCCAGAAGTTTTGGGGTTGTCCTGGTGAGGTCCAGGCCAAGGCTCAACATTCCTCCCAGGCTCAATTTGACTCCCAAATTCTCTACCTCCTCTCCCCCAAGGCAGCGCAGGAGGATGGGGAATGGGGGTTGCAGTCAGTTCATCACCCTCTGTTTCTGTCACTCCTTCCTGCTCAGGGGAGAAAGGAGTCAGGGTTAGAGTTGGGCCTGGGACAAGGAGAGAGCCTAGCATTCCCACAGGAGTTAGAAAGGGGCTCTGAAGGACAGTGTAAGCTCAAGGAGAACTTGGCAGGGCTGCCTGGTCTGAGGCTCAGGCTACCATTATGGTTGGAATTACAGCTGGGGTTAAATTTGACAAGAAGAGAGAGCCTAGTGCTGCAATTAGAATGGGCCTAGAAAGCGTGGGGTGCAGGAAGAACTTGGGTGCAAGAAGTTTTTTCTGTGGATGCTGCTTGGCAGTCCTTTCGTGAGACTCGGTGTACAGCTAGTGTGAGGGTTAGGGTTAGCACTGGGAGAAGAAGAGAGCCTAGAGCTCCAGCTGGAGGGAGGCCTGAAAGCAGCTGGTAGTGGAAAAGCTGAGCCACAGAGAGAATTTGGTGGAGGGGCCTAATCTAAGGGTCAACATAACTGTCAGGTTCAGGGTGAGGCTTGAGGTTATGGTTGCCAGAAAGAGGGAGACAAGAGCTGCAGCTGGCTTAGGGCTAGAAAATTACTGTCCCAGGGAAGTGTAGGCTGCAAGAACTTCCTGGTGTGGGCACTGGCTGGAGGCCACATCCAAAGCTAGTATGTCGTTTCTGTGAGGTTTAAGGGAAAGAGGGGGTCTGGAGCTGCAGCTGGAGTGGAGCTATAAAGGAGCTATGAAAAGAAAGGGTGTGGGATACAGAGAACATTTCATTGAGAGCACTGTCTGGGGTCCTGGTCTAAGGATCTGTCTTAGGTTTTGTCTTTTCAAGTGACCCCTGTGTTCAGCTGCATGTATATCATGGCATCGGTGAGAAACCTACAGGACAGACAGGTACGGGCAATCATCCTGTTCTTTGTGCTTAAAATCAGAGAAGACAAATCTCTGCCCCAGATCCTGTCATGAAGATAGCCCAGGCTTTTGACTGATTTTAATTCTGCTGTAGAGGTTATGGTCAACATCTTTTGTTCCTCTGATAAAACAACCCTCCTTGACAAGGATTCATATTCACAGAGTAGAGCTCTTTTGAATCTAGGCCAATGCCACAAGACAGTCTCCTGGAAAAAAATAACAACTGCCTTCCTCATTCTTGCCTTTCCTATAGGAAACATAACGAGATGTTTGTTATGTTTTACTCATTTATAACCAAAACTCTTTACTCTGGAAAACATATGAAATATGTATGTGACAGATGTTGGTCACATTGATGTGTTCAGCATTGTATGATGCTCAGATGTCACATTCTAAGCATAATGTAAGGAATATAATGGGTACCAAACTCTTGTGAAAGGCTGATTTCAAACCTATATTTAGGCATCTAAGTGACCTGCTTTTATACAAAGGTGCTGACTATTCAGCTGCTTCCATTGACTGCAGTAGAAATATAAGGGATTTTTGTTGTTGCCAAATCTATTTTCAGGAACAAAAAATTCCAGTTTAGCCTCTTTCTAAGTAGCAGCTTGCTCTAAAAGAAAGCATGACAGCAAATGAAATAGAGCATCTCTGCTCTCTTCCACTCTCCATAAGATACAGCTACAGGTTGGGCAAAGAGGAGATTCAGAGCAGCCCTGCAGAGAAGGACTTGGGGGTGGTGGTCGATGAGAAAATGAACATGAGTCGACTGCAGTGTGCGCTTGCAGCCCAGAAAGCAACCGTATCCTGGGCTGCATCAAAAGGAGCGTGACCAGCTGGTTGAAGGAGGTGATCCTGCCACTCTGCTCTCGTGAGACCTCACCTGGAGCATTGTGTGCAGTTCTGGTGTCCTCAACATAAAAAGGACATGGAGCTGTTGGAACAAGTCCAGAGGAGGCCACAAGGATGATCAGGGGACTGGAGCATCTCCCATATGAAGACAGGCTGGGAAAGTTGGGGCTGTTCAGCCTGGAGAAGAGAAGGCTGCGTGGAGACCTCATAGCAGCCTTCCAGTATCTGAAGGGGGCCTACAGGGATGCTGGGGAGGGACTCTTCATTAGGGACTGTAGTGACAGGACAAGGTGTAACGGGTTAAAACTTAAACAGGGGAAATTTAGATTGGATATAAGGAAGAAATTCTTCCCTATTAGGTTGGTGAGGCACTGGAATGGGTTGCCCAAGGAAGTTGTGAATGCTCCATCCCTGGCAGTGTTTAAGGCCAGGTTGGATGAAGCCTTGGGTGCCATGGTTTAGTGTGAGGCTGCTTATGGNTCCCTGGCAGTGTTTAAGGCCAGGTTGGATGAAGCCTTGGGTGCCATGGTTTAGTGTGAGGTGTCCCTGCTTATGGCAGGGGGGTTGGAACTAGATGATCTTAAGGTCCTTTCCAACCCGAACTATTCTATGATTCTGTGAAAAGTGACTATATAATAAATCCTGGTAAATGATTCTATGCAGGAGTGAGATTAAACACACTTCTGGGCGTGACAGATAACTTTTCTATTGAGATCACAAAGGCAAAAAAAAAATGGAGAACTTGAGATACCTCAACAACTGTGTTTGGTGCAACAAGGTTTTACACTCATGAGTAGCTCTATACATGTGTGCAGGACCCTGAGCTTACCTATTGGCCTTAGTTGTCCTGAGCAGCTTCACTTGGGAGCACCTTCTGCCCAGAACCTGCATTTAAGCTCATGGAGGGCTTGGTTCAGGTCTCTGCCTGAGCTATGTTGCAGGTATACCAGTCTCCAGCACTGTATTCTGGCTTGCCTGCAGTCCTGTTTCTGGACATGCCTCCTAGATGGATCCTGTGCCTACACTGTACCTTCCTGGATGGACCTGGTTCGTCACCTCAGCTTCCCTGGGACTGCTGATATGTGCTGCTGCCAGACTTGCCCACTATGCATGGGCCCTGTGGGACTGGCTCCTGCTGCTGAGGGCACTGCTTGGACTGGAGTGACCCTGGGCTGCTCCATGGAGCAGCCCTGTGCTTGCTTCTCCCTCTGGATCTGATCACCTTGCTGAATGATCAGCTGATGACAAAGCAACACCTACAGCAGGCAGGTCAGTCTGTATGATCCAGAAACTGACCAATGACTTACTATAAATGCACGGAAGATGTATGGACTGCATCATCTGCGTGTATTGACCCTGAACAGGGACTACTGTTGTCATTAGGGTTCACTGTTATACATCTGAGCTAAGCATGTGTTTTTATTTTGGAGACCCCAGAGCTGAATACAGGGAGTGTTTGAGTTGGGCAGATGTGCCTTTGCAGGATGTCATCTGTAACTGACCACTTCCTCTGTCGCCACAGAGACAGTTAAGAAACACATTTCTTTTTGCTGTGGGTATGAATAGCAGCAGAGTATAGTTTATAAGGGTGCAGTACTTCTGCAAGAGGCAGTTTTTAGTCTCTGTTGTATTGCTCCTGAAGGGAATTGCCCTTCTTGCAGATGGGAGTTAGGTCAGGAGCAGCTGGCAAAGTCCTGCCTCAGAATGTCTTTCTCAGACAGTTCTCTTTACAGAGTGGGGAACTGGGAACTTGAGTAAATACTATAAAACCTGCACAAAGTAATGATGTGTATGATTAGATAACGATTAGGAGGACTTGTGGGAGCTGGACCTGTTCAGAGAAGACTGAGAGGGGATCTCATTAATGCATGTGAGTATCTCAAAGTCTGGTGCCAGGCTCTTTACTGTGGTGCCCAGCAACAGGATGAGGAGCGATGGGCATAAATTAAAACACAAGAAGTTTCACCTCAACATGAGGAAGAACTTTACGTGGAGGGTGGCAGAGCCCTGGCACAGGCTGCCCAGGGGAGCTGCGGGCTCTCCTTCTGCCTGTTCCTGTGTAACCCGCTCCAGGTGGCCCTGCCTTTGCAGGGGGTTGGACTGGATGATCTGCAGAGGTCCCTTCCCACCATAGCGATTCTGTGAGCTGGGGGTCTGAAGGTGGGACTCGGGGCAGTGTGCAGGGACGAGCACCACCTCCTCCCCCGGCCGGGCGCTGGCGGTGGGCTCGTCTCCCACGGCCCCTCTCCTCTCAAGTGCATGGAACACAGCTGATCCCCTCTCCCCGCCCCTAGCCCCCTCGCCTCCCGTCACAACTCCGACTCTGCCTCAGCGGCCGCGCACGCGCGCTCCCACGCGGCGGGACGGGTGGGGGGCTGGCGCATGCGCGGTGTGGCGGCAGGAACCGAAACTCGTTGGCGTTCCCGCGCCGGGGGCGGGGCGGGGCGCAGTGCGTGGCGGGCGGCGGCGGCGGTTCCACCCCCCCCCTCCCCCTCCCAAAACACCCCCCCCCCCCCCCGCGGGGCGGGGCCGCCGGCTCGCGAGCGGGGCCATTTCAGCGCGCGGCACCGGCGGGCAGGCCGGGATGCGCGCGGCGTCCCGCGGCTACCAGCCCGCCGCCGGCCGCGTGTCCGTGTGCTGCGGGCGCTGAGCCGCCCCTTTCCTCGCGCTCTCCCGCCGCCGCCGGCAGCGCCATGGCGGCCCCCAGCAGCATCGTGCCCGCCATGGCGAGTAAAACCAAGACCAAGAAGAAGCACTTCGTGGCGCAAAAAGTGAAGTTGTTCCGGGCTAGCGACCCGCTGCTCAGCGTCCTCATGTGGGGGGTCAACCACTCGGTAAGCGCTGCTCCGCCGCCCGCCTCCCGCCTGCTCCGACGGGGCATCGCCCCCCGAGGGCTGCGGGCAGGGGAGGGCGATGCGGAGGAGGCGGACGGCGCTGGGGGACGCACGTGCCGCCGGTTGTCGCCCTGAGCTCTGGTGGGCTTTGGGGGCGCGGTACCGGGTGCGGAGGTTGCGGGCGGGGGGCGCCGGCGGAGGTTGCGGCGCCCAGCCGGGGCTGGCGAGCCGCTGCGGAGCTGCCACCGCCGTGCCTGCGGTAACCCGTGTTCTGTCGGTCCCGGTTCCGCTCGTGCAGCACCGCGCGGGGTGGTGGCCGTGAGCGGACGGTGCTGCGAGCGGAGCCGGCGTCGCTCCGGCTCTGCCGCCACCCGCGGGCGGGCGGTGCATAAATGTATATGCTGGGGTTAAATAATAAGAGCCGATCCCGCCCGGATACGAGCGTTCAAGTAGAGAAGTTGCTCCCGTCACCCGCGCCGTTCGCCCCGGCGAGTGTCCGCCGCCGGTGTGGGGCGCGGGGGGAGGGGAGACGGGCCGCGCTCTGGTGTGGCAGAGCGGCGGAATTGCAGCGTTCGCGGAGTGCTCCATCACCCTGCGGCTGGCGGGAGCGGCGGCCCTGCCGTGGACCGCGGCTGCGGAGGCAGCCTTGCCGTTGTGAGCTTGGTAACGGTGTCACATGGTTTGGGCATTACGAGGCTCAAGGCGCAGCTTTACATCTTTAAATAGCCGCTGTGGCGGGTTGGAAGTGCAGAGCCCCGGGATCACCAAAAAATCAGGTGTCGGTCGCGGGAGAGATGCCAAGAACTTGCTCCTTGGTCGTGCAAAGTCTGAAGGTCCGAACGCTGGGTCTGTGTGGGATGATGCTTCTCGTTGCCGTGTAAGAGAGCTTTTAAGAATAGCTGTCAACGTGCAGCTTGAGGTTAGGCTATGAATTTTGTAACGGCTTTGTGGAACAGGAAAAGCAGTCTACAACGTGCACTCGGTATTCGTTTTCTTTCCTTAAGATCTAAATCCTATGAGGCTTTCTCCCTTTGTGTACGTTTTGCTCATTTTTTGCCTGAAGCCTGCAAGCTAAGTATCAAGGCTGAGCACTGTTCAATTGGTGTTAAAACAGCACCGTTCCCGAAGTGGTGATCTAGGGGAAATGCTCTGACTGTAGGGTACCAGTATGTTGTTGGTGATGGAGGAGAAGCTCTAGTGAGGTTAAATGCTCTGCTAAAGATAGACATGTGAGGCAGTAGGACACGGTGACAAAGGATTTCAAGTTTTCTGTAGGTCAGCTGTAAGCAGTGGCATCCTGTGTCATGGACTGATAAGGAACTAGATATTTATCTGCAAGGCAAAAAAGGACTCTTAATTATGCAAGTTCATGATATGCTGTTTGCTGGAATTGGGCTTAAATACACGACTCTCTCTTGCTCCTTCTTTAGTGGGAAGCATTATTCATAGGAAAATTCACAAGCAGGCCTCTTCAATGAAAGAAAGAGAGCTGATAATTACAGGATGAGAGACTTGTGCTCAAGGGCAGCATGCTAGCTACCAGCCGTGGGGAGGTCTCTTGACAAGAACGGAGATCTTCCTGTTGCAACAGCTCATTGCTAAATGTGTTCATACTGGAAATGCCACTACTTTCAGGGGAAAGACCTCTCCAGTACAAATAATAACAAAGTAGATAGTGACAAATGTAACATGGTACAAGATTCCTCTGATAGTGTACTGTGGCATACAGTGCTGCTCCCATTAGAAATGTAATAAAGAAGTGTACTGGTTCCTACATGTAACAGTAGGCTAAAGTCCTTTTTCGGGGTGGGTGCTCAACGAGCAAGCTGAGCAGTACAGTAGATTTGGAGAAATGCAGCTTCACGTTGGTATGAAGACAGTGGCTGTCAGTGTCAGTATCTGCTGCATGTTCTGTGGGTGTTAACACATGTCTTTACCCTGTTGCAAGGTGTAGTCATGATTAGTGCTTTGGATCCAATGGAAGGAAAATTCCTCTGAATGAGAGAGCATGAAAAAGCTCAAATAATGTGTCCAAATCTAAACATCACTTCTTAGTCAAGAATGCAGCACCGAAGTGTTGCAGGCTCCTCTGTTAGATGCTTACCCTGTCAGTTTGTAATGTTTGATGTGGCACCATCCGTCAAATGAAAACAGTTGTTCGGTGTGGCTGGACTCCTTTATCGCAAATAAGAATTTTTTGTGGGAGAAGTACAAATCATGTACTTGGATTCATTAAGAACAGGAATTGAGGATCCTTAAGTTTCTTGACAGAACAACCAGAAACCCACAAGCAAAATTCAGACTAAGAAATGAGCATAAACCATAGTTCATGATGATAGTAATTAAATAAACTTGGAACATAGTAGTCTGAAAAAATGTAAGACTGGTTCCAGAGTGGTGCGTATCAATTTATGAGGCAGTACCAGTGTCTGAATATTACTGACTGTTTGGGGTGTAGGTACATATTGAAATAGTGAAGCTGAGATACAATTCCTGTAGTTCGGACAGGTTGTGGCATCTATTGGAAGGAAGCACTTGGTGAAGACAAAGAGGGAAAAATGGATTTTTCTTCAGGCTTTTTAACCTTTAGATCTTGGGGCCAAAATATCACTGTTACTTGATGGCTGAGTTTTGGAGGATTTTCAGTTTTTAAATTCAATGTGTGAAGAAGCTGCATCTAAGGAAGCAGTTACAAGAGCCGTTGTCTTTGCTGTCCTGACCTGGAAGGAAACATGACGCTAGAGCAGAAGGCTTACAGCAAGGATGTGAACTCTTAATGCAGAAAAAAACCTGCATTGAAGTGTCTGTTACCCAAGGTTCTTGTAAATTCACCCTCCCCCTGCCAAGAAACTAAGCAAATTGCTTTGGTGATCTCTGCAGTTGTTTAGGTAGGAGTAGAGAGATACCTAGAGCAAAATACTGCTTGGTAATGCAGTCAAAATAAGTAATAACTTAGTAGGGCATGTGTGGGGAAAGCATGGGAACATTACTCAAATATCTTAAAAAGCAAGGGAGAATACATGTTAGCATTCAGAGCTGTAAATGCATTTCTTGGTATGCTGAAAAACACTGTTGAATGAAACTTGGTGCCAAGTAAAAGGGAAAGCAACTGTGTCCCACTTAGTAGATGACATTGATACTGATGGCTTGCAGTAGCAGAGACTAATTGTTGGTGTGCTTGGATCTTGCAGGCATCGGCATCATTAAGAGTTGATCTGATCTTGTTTCTTTTTACCCTGTGTCAGAGATGATCTGGCTGCGCTACTGAAGTGAATACTTAAACTCTGTGGTTAGTACGACTTAAAGCTATATTTTTAGTTAACATAATTGTAACAATTCATTTACAACCAATGTGGTAAATAACATTATTACTTCCATATTGTCACTGCTGCTAGATGTCCAGTAACTGCAGGAAGGAGGAGAAGGAAGGAAGGTTACGTTAGGCATGTAACTTTTGCCCGATGCTTTTGGAAGTAACTCTTCCCTCCTTGTTTTGTGTGCCCAAAATGAAAGCTGGGGGTTTTGTGTTTTCTGCAGCCTGTGATGGTTGTCCCAGGCACACTGATGGTGAGTCTGCTCTCACTTGTGTTGCTTTCCTGCTTCTGTTAGAAGCTTGTTAAGAAAGCTGGGAATTCGTAGGGCCTTTCAAAACATATCACCCCCAAAGATGGAAGAAAACCAGTGCAAGTGGGGTTCTTTGTAACTAATTCTGAGGTAAAGAATGACTGCTGGAAACCTTACCTGCTGTGTCAACCATTAAATTACATGTATTTGGGAGAAGCGAATGAACGCTTAAGGATGTTACTGAGCATACTGTACAAGCTTAAAAAAAACCCAAACAAACCAAACCCAACCCCCCAGCCCATGGAATCTGTAATCACCATCTGTTTCTTGGATGATTACAAGCTGATGTAGAAATTTAGCAGTGCCTGACTTAGTGACACTTGCTGCCAAACAAACAAGTGTAACAATAAGAATGTGTGGATCAAATCACTTTTCCTCCAGTTTGTATTGCTGAGTACACCAGAAAGTGTACTTTCTGTAGGTGAAGAACCCAACAGATAATAAACTCCAGGGCCACCTTCAGCTGCTCACATGAGGCACTGTGAGCTTGGTGCTGCTGTTGCACTCTTGGCTATAATCTGGCTTGATCTTTTTAACAAAAGTGGAACAACACCAAGACAAAATAATCACAGAAGGAGCAAGAGCTGTGGGACTCCTCTGTCTAGCAGTGTAACTCCTGGGTTCATTCACTGGTACAGGTATGCTGAGTAAATGCATTTCCCCTTGTACATGGTAGGATATATTTGATCATGTTAGGAAAGCATCTGTAGCTCTGCAGAAAGCTATAAAATAGCTGTGGTTTTGTCAGTTTTTAGTTTGGGTTTTTTTCTTAGTTAGCATACTTATGTTCCCTGTTACAGATTTTTATCCAGACAAATACACACATAGTTCACTTATGCTTGCCCTTGTGTTTTAACAGGGCACTGGAGAGCTTGTAAGTAAATGTGTACCCTTTCAGCTTGTGCCATAAATCGGGTTTCTTAGTTCTGATTTACCTAGCCTCTCTCCTAGGAACTTCCTATCCTGAAACTCTGTACATTTAGGAAAATGACACTGGAAAGAGCTTATTGGGTAGATAATTAGCAAAATGAAGTCTAAAATAATTAAAAGCTAGGTTATGCCCTCTGAAATAAAAACGATGGGCTTCTGTTTACAGTTGGCTCCCTTTAAAGAGAGGGGAGGAAAAATCCAGAAAAACCAAACTCACAGCACTTACTACTACCAATAGATCTCCATAAATTATGGGAGTTGATTAACTTCTGGCTCTGTATTTTTAATATACTTTTAAATGATGATGAGACTAGGGACACCCTAAGGATACAAACTATAATGGTCACATTGCTGTCAGCATAACAGGTTGGTTAGAAATAGTCTTGAAATGGGGAGGGCTGCTCATCAGTTGTGTTGCTAGTGTTTGTATTTAATGCAGAGCATCACTACTGCAGGTGTGCCCTAAATGGGTTTTCAAAATGACTGAGTCAAAGTAAAACTGAAGTTACAGATCTTGGAGTTAACTTGAGATTTGTAACAGTGAGCTTGGGGAAAACAAAGCCTAATCTTACTAATTTTTTTAATGGAGATTGAGGTAGACTACTTGGAAGAAAGCTTCTTTCTAAGAAGCAGGAAGAAGCAACATATTAAAAAGCATTGATTATAGCACAGCAAATAATAAAGTAATTAAAATTACTTTAAAATAAAGACAGCTGGGCACTCAGCCCAGATGTTTGTATATAGGAGGAAGTAGAACCAGAAGAGCTATTTGTTGAGAACTTGGTTCTTCTTCTGGGTGTCAAGCTTTATGTACTGCAGAAATTGATTTGATACTGCTCTTGCAACTGAGTAGATGGACTAGTAGAAATACCAACTGTAAATATTTATTAAAATTAGGTCAAAGAAAGTAAATGTTCCTCTGTGAAATACAAATGAGTGATATTTCGTGTCCTTTTCTGAACTGTTGAAAGAGATGCGTACAATAGCTTCTATGAGATGGGAAAAGCTATGAAAAGAGCTCTGACTGTTTCAAAGCTACTTTCCATAGTTCTTCTGCTTTACATGCTAATGTTCTGCAGAGGCTACGATTTTGTTTGCCTATAGGTTTTTTTTAATCTGAATTTCATTAACCACAGTGGGTAGGGCTGGGCAATGTTCAATGAAGCAAACAGGTAGCACAAATTTGTTTTGCTGACTCAGTTTAGTCCTCTTATTTGACTGTCCTGCACCAGCTGCCTTGAAGGGTCTCTAGGGGATTATTTTTTAATCTCTTGCTCACTGGAGAGGAATTGTGCCCATTGGCCAGAGCTTGGTAGGGGTTTATTTTCCTCTTGTAGTTTCAGGGTGCCAAACTTTGTTCATTATAACTGACTCACCCTGTTATGCAGTTCCTGCTGTACAAACCAATCCTCTTTTCTCTTCTTCCTTGAAAATGGATTGTGCTGTAGGGTTCCATGGGCTAGCTGTACACTATGCAACTCTGTGACAACTGTAGAGTAGGTGAAACTACCTGTTATTTACAGACCTTCAGCTTAATCTTGCTAGAGTTAAGCCCTCTGTTTTAGTCATACTGGCTTACAGATAGCTTGACTTGTTGAAAGGTTAGTCATCTTTGTTGAGCTATGAGGCTTTAAAGGCTTGAAAGAAGTACATGCTCATCTTCACTTTCTCATGACTCTTAAGTGACTGCCATTATGGGTAGTTGACTTCAGTATGGATTCATTATTTTGTGTTTGCTTTGAGGCCCATTTCCATGTTTTTCCACTCTTTATGCTTACTATTAGATGTCTAACAAAAGTCCTGATTTCTCTTTCTCATTTTCACTGTTGGTAAAGCGCATGTTTGCAGTTAGCAAAATAGCTGAAGCAATCTAAGAAATTGTTGCCTCAGGTATGGGATGGTAATGAGTTCATCTTTGTGGTCTGCATCCTGGTACATGGTGAAATGGGTTAGCTGTGAATTGCTGAGGTGGTGACTTCTTGCTCTCTGAACATCTGTCTTAATCTTCCTATGGAGCCTGGGCTGTTCTATAATAAATTAATTAGTTTTCTGTTCAGAGATTGCTTAATAAAGGTGTTGTGAAAATTATTTGAAGTAGCTGAATGCTGTGGTGATGGATGTCACAAAACTGAAAAGAAAACATTAGTTTTATCTTCAAAGAGCTGGGTTGAATGGTTTGCAGTAGAAATGCTTAATGGCCATATACCTTTTAGAGTACTTATTTTTCATTGGACTTGGTGGACCACTGCCTTGTGTATTGAGGCAAGGCAATTAGCCTAATCTAGCTCTTTTGTGTGCATTATAAGTTCCCAAGGCAACCTTAATATTCTTAACACAGCTGTGACTATATCTTTTTAGATTGTAAGACAAAACTGGAAAAAAACCACATTCCCTTATGTGGCACTGTTAGAAAGCCTGTTGAGCTTCTTGGTGAGGCTAGGATGTACAGAACCACTTCTAGCTGCTTCAGCTAATTGGTTTAATCTTTCATGTTTCCTGGGTTCCTTCTTAATGTTTTGGTCATGCTTTCTCTGCTATTCCTGTTTGCACTTCAAGTCCTTGCCATTCCAGTCTTCATGGTTAACAAGGTCAACCATATCTGTTTTCCTTATCAGTAACTACCCAGCTCCAAAGTAATCATCCAGTGAAAGTAGTACATCTTGAGGAGGAGTTTTTAGGTAGACTAAAGTTCATCATCCAGCTGCGCACACAGCTGTGCCAGCACAAACTGTGTGGAGTTGGTGCAAAAGCAGAAAAAATGGGACAAAATAACTCCTTTGTAGGTAAGTGCTGGTTTAGGCTAGCATAAGGTTAGTCAGACCACAGCCTTCATAATACTGAAGCCAGCTAAAGCTGGGGCTTCAGGTCTTGTTTTCACATTGGTGATGTACTGTGATCCTCCTCCTCATCTGGGGAGATATGCTAGAGGAAGAACTAATGCAGAAGAGTGAATAGGGTAGGGCAGTTACACTGCAGGAGGCCATATCCACAAGTGTCAGTCCCAGCATAAAAGAAGAGCTGTAGACACTACAGGGAGAGGAGAGGGAAGAGAATCGCAGTTTGGTCTTTGGAGCGTGCTGAACCATCTAACATAATTTGCCTATTTAGGTAGAGAGCAAATGTTTTCAGAAAAGTTGTAATGGCTTCCTAGGGGTTGAAGTTTTTGAAGTAGCTTTTAGATGTAAATGTCAGTGTGGGGAAGACCTTCTAAATAATAGTAATTCTTGAAAATCCTGCCTTAAATGTTTTCTTGTAGGATGTCAAGCATGTAGTTGTAGTAGTAACTGACTTCCAGGGCTTTTTTGGAGTAGGGAGAGAGGAAAATACCCAACTTGGTTGGCATAAACCCAGTCAAAAGACATCAGCTTCTTGGACAGTTTTACTAAATATTGCTCAGTTTTGGTTAAGTATGATTAGCTTGTGGTGCCAAGGCTTAATAATTCTGTATTAAACTAATAGTTCTGATATAATGTCCTTAATCTGTGGCATGTCCTTTTGCAAAGTAGACTCAAAGCTCTTTTGCAGAGTTTAGCTCTGCTTTAATGGTGTTGCCCGGTGTTTTGTAGACCCTTACTATATAATTTGGGTACCAGACCCATTCTTTGAACAGCAGGTTCCAATGTAGCAGGGTTGCTGGCTGTGTTTCTGTTTGTTCAGTGCACTTGTTTTCTCTGTCAGCCATGTAAATTGTCTGTAATTAGAGAGTATGTACTGGTGTTAGTGTGGTGTGGCCCTCCTTGTGGGTTGGGTTCTGGATGATTATAGCAATTTTCTAGAGGAGCTCAGAGAAATGCTTTTTAAGTATGTAATTGTCAGCATCTTTATAGCAAGTAAATCTGATGCATTATGGTTGCCTGGAGCTGTGCAGAAATTGGAAGATTGACATAACAAAAGCAAGGTTGCTAATCACAGAGCTTCCTGCTTCAGTCTTTCTGACTTTATATATATATATATTTATATAGAGAGAGCTAACTTTGGGAGACCAACTGGCAACATGCTGAAAACTGAGGAAGCAATTTGAATTTTGAGTTAAACGAGGAATGGGATGCCTATTGTTTTATGTTTTTAGAGTTACGTATTGTTTTACATTATTTTACATTCACATGTTTTACAATTTGCTGCTTCTTACAATAAATGCCTAATTGTAGACATGGTTACTTTTGGCTTGTATGTAATTCTGAGAACAGTGACACAAACATTTGCATTAGAACTTAGTGGCTCAAAAATTTGTGCCTCTTCAGTTGAGTATCCCTTTTTCATAAAGCTTTTTGTGATTATTCTTTTGCAAGTAATTAAAACAATCACTAAGATCCTGTTCGGGTCAGTCATTGTTCTGTGGAGTTTGTACTTGGGTACTGTCTTGTTTCTGGGTGTTTTCTATACCTTTTTCAGTTGTGAAAGAAAAATGTGATCTCTTCCAGACTTAAACAGCCTATATGAAGAGATACAGCGCTTCTTGATTCATAAAGTACATATCTGAGGCTACTTGGTCCGAGTAGTTACAGTTATTTAAAAGCTTATGCTTGAAATAAAGCCCTTGAAGAGGAAGTAGTTACCAACACATTCTGTCTCAAGCCAGCCATTCAGAAGAGCTGGTTGTCTTTCTGGGAAAGATAGCAGTCTCCAACAAGCTGACTTTACTGGAAAACCCATTTAACCTCCCCC
>NDXB01001718.1:0-16549 GCA_002631895.1 Agapornis roseicollis | reverse complement strand
CCCCGACACTACAAACATGCAGTTGAAGGACTCAGAAATGACTCACTTGGCCTGAAATGCAGTGTCAGATGCTTGGTGAGGTGCTGCAGATCAGCACCACCCTCTTGTGCAGCAGCTTGGGGCTGATGCAAGCTAGGGTTTCCCTGCTGGTCTTGATGTTTTTCCCCCTCTGGTGATAATAAAGTTAGCAAAGAAGGACTGAAGAGAAATTTTCTGATACAATTATTCTTTAGTTCTTACGTGGAATTGTCAGATTAGTGAGTTTCAGTGTGAGTCATGATTCACTTGCAGTAAACCAGCCTTCTCATGTGCTTGTGCAGTGGACAGGACCAAACAACAAGAAATGCTTCTCTGGATATTCCCCAGGCCCACAGAATTCAAATAGTAAAACTAATTTACAGAAACAAAAGCTCAGTATTTGTTAACAAACACATGTACCTGCTTGCAGGCAAAAAGCACTGAAACCACTGTTTTCAGAATGTCTTGTCCGTTCTTATGGACTCAGGGAGTTCCTGATATAGCAGTTCTTCCAGCTGTTATTTTGGGCTTCAGCTGATTCAACAATGCTGCCTTTCCTACCTACAGCTGCAGGCGGTTGTAGCTGATTGTTTTGTTTGAGTGAACAATGTCCTTCAGGCTGGTTGGCTCAGGGATGTTTATAGGGTTCAGATGTCTCTGGACACACGGAACTGTGCACTCCTTGTCCCTCTTTCAGCTTGTTCTGTTACAGTACACTGAAGCAGGAGAGTATTGAAATACTGAGCATTGCTGATGTTCTACACCTTTATCTTGGTGGGAGTGGGTGGATTCTTCTCTTCCACCACCACATCTCCCAGTACCACTTCTCAGTTGTTTTTTTGGGCTTGTTGGGTTTTTTTCCCCATGTGCAGCAGTTACCTGTGGTTGGTAGTGGTGGTTTTAGTTCACTTTGCAAGCTAGTTACTCTTCTGACAGTATTTCTGTATTTGCTGTATTCATCAGAGATTCCTCCTTGGAATCTCTGAAGTTCCTTCCTTGGAAGGTGTTGTTTGGATAGGAACATCAAAAAATGGCCCTACTTGTTGAGGAAATATTCCGGGCTTTCATATGAAAGTCTTTAATTTTCCTGCAAATGACTCCCTAAGGTTTTCTGTTTGAATGCTATTTCCTTCACAGTTAAAGGCTGAGCAACTAAGAATTCACTGGAAGAACCTGAAAGTAGTGGTTCCTTCTGCATAATATATTGGTTCCTCCTGCATAATGCGTTGGTCACTTGGAAGATGAAGGTCCATTGGGATAAGGGCTGTGACTGTTCACAATGGGCTTCGTCTTGTGAAGTAATCTGGAGATGTGCCTGAGGTCTCATTCACACTACTATAAATGTCCTTCAGAATGCAGAGGTGCTCCATTCCTGAAAAGTCATGCTTCTAATTGTTTTGCAGTAAAATGTATGTAATGATGTGTAGTTTGGAGGGTGCCTTTGTGTTGCTGAAGTGGCTAAGCTGTCCTTTTTACTTGGCATGTAAAAATGCTTGTTTATCTAGATGTCTTAAGAGTTTTGTTAGGAAAACATTCCTCTTGTTTCGTTTTGTCCCAGGTTACCATGCTGTTTGTTGTATCTTCACAATACTGAACAAAAGTTTGGAAGTCCAGTTTAATTAAGAACAGAGGGAGCTGAGGGGTATAGAAATATGGCTGGCTGGCAGGCAGTAATTCAGTCACTTAAGTAGCTGTTGCTATGTGTGAATGTTTACCTCAATAGCAATGCTGAAAGTAATAAACCTGAAGTAACCCGCTTGCTTTATTTGTGGTGCCTTTCTGAACCGCAGGCGTTGTCCAGGTGATGTCACAGGCACATAACTAGTATTCCAGGGTTGGTTGTTCTTCAGTTGAACTTGTGTTCTGACGATTGTTAGCCTCTTGGTAAACAAAAATGGAAGGAATCTGTGTCTTGCAGATTGATTCTCAACATGTATATAGTGTGTTCCTTAAAAGAAAAATGTAGGGGGAGAGATGAGGAGGTGTGTGTGTTTGCAATGTTCTGTGAGTATTGGACTTGCTGATCAAAGGCTCTGAAAAGAATTACTTGGGAGATGACTTTGTTTCTGACATGGCAACCATTGTTTATGTTTGAGAAATGAAACCCCTTGTTAAAGGAGGAACGTAGGTTGTGTAGACTTCTCAAGATGGAAGTTGTGTAGCTACTCATCAAGACACATTTTTACTGCAGAGGCTTCCATCATTTTCTTCACCTGCTACTGAAAACTGACTCTAGTAGTAGGACAAGGTAGTGTAGATCATTTGGATGCTGAAATTTAGTGCTAAGCCTTCAAGTAGGTGGAAGAAGCAAGAAAGCTGAGATAGTAAAGCATAATCCTTGAGCTAAGTGTTCACTACTTAGCATTGCTTTTCTAGCTGACAAGTTTGAGCTCAGGATTGGTTTTTCAGGTTCATCCTAGCTGTGTTTTGTGCCATTTTCTTCTTATTTGATAGACTAAGGAATTAAACCATATAGGAAGTTTTTTTTTGAAGAAGCTATTGTTGAATGTCACCTCCTCTGCTAAGCAGCTTCACTGAGGGTTGCAAATGCTCAGCTTTCCAGATACAAGAGTGTACCTGAAGCTATGTGCCCCAATGTACCCTGTTTTTTCTGTACCATTTTGCGATATGGGCTAATAGTAGTTGACTGAGTAGTCTTGTTTTCTCCCTCTCCTCATGTGCTCTATATGCCTAATATTTTTGAATATAATTCTGTAAGGTACTTACTTTGTGAAAATGATCTCTTGGTTGTTGAACCTTATCATAGCATTGTTGTCGATGCAGTTGTGCCATACAGCTCTACATCTTGTGCCAAGCTTCTTAACCACTCTTTGGAGAACATGCACTTGTCTGGAAAAACCAGCTTCCAGTTTAGTTTTAGCAAAGTTTTCAGATATATCTAATTACTTAGAGCTTGAGGTGGGGTGGATGAAAGGGTCCAGTCCCACCTTCTGCATTTGATGGTGTTTAGCATCACTTTGCTGCAACTTGCTCTTCCAAGCTGAGGCTTCAGAGACTGTTTTTTCAACAAGCCTGACAAACCAGGAATAAAAATGCTCAGCTTTTAGTCTCCTTGAACACAAAATAAACACTGTGCAGTGAGTCACAGCATAGCCTCTGCATAACGGAGTGGAGCTTGCAGGTTTTAATATTACTTTTATTTTGGAAATAGACTAGTCAAAAGATTGGTATTGTTGGATTATACTGTATCTTCCAGGACAGAACAGCTGATTTCCTGCCTAATTAACCTATTGCTTTGTGAAGTGGTTTCTAAAGCCTTGAGATCCTGTGCATTTACATATATTTGCATAAATAATGCAGGAAAGAAAGTGCTCTGGAGAATATGACTGGGACTTCTGATGGAGTTGGATTTGCTATTGCGCTTAGGTACCTGTTTCACAGCTCCCTCTGTGACAAAGCAGGCAGCTTTGCAGCTACCTTGGAAAGGCATACCAAATGAAATGAAATGGTGATAGAACTGCAGTCAAACAAATCCAGCCTTAGAGCTCTGCTCCTAGGCTAGTCACACTGGCCCAGGTTGTGGGCAGTGAAATCCACTCTTAAAAGTGTGTTAGCTGATTGATCAGATAGAGCTGTTTATCCAATGTGCATGTCTAAAGTGTTGGAAAGATAATTGACACCAGGAATTTGAATGACATTCAAATGGTCCAGGATCATTTTAAAGCTGAGTTAAACAGACAGCCAATGGAAAATTGCCACAATATTGTTTATCTTTAACTATCCAGGCTATGACTGCAGACTAGTTGCATTGCTTTAATGGAAATATACAGTATTTCCTGTGTGAATATAAACACATTTACACAAGTGACATTTTCCTTGTCAGTTAGCACCAACACTATGAAACTGAAGACATTTAATCTTGTTAACTTTCCACGGTGATTTACTAATGAACTTAATTATTTATTAGGTGGTTTTTTCCTCCTTTTTTCCTTCCAAGGTCTACTTAAGGTTGAGAAGCATGAAATAGTAGCTAACCTGAAGCCGATAATGCTGCAGTGTAAAGGCTTTGCTCCTAAAGATTTCCAGAGATTTAGAGCTGATGTTGCATCTTCCCTCTCTCTGGAAGGGCTAGAGGTTTTCCTAGGCGACAGGGTAATTTTGTTTGGGGGTTAATGTGATTTTTGGACAGAGTTATGTTTTTCTGATCTCTGGGTAGGTGGTTGAATAAAGGCATGGCTTTGCCATCAGAGTGGGCAAATGTGATGGAACAGTACGGCAAAGGGGTGGTCCTGCCTAAAACCTCCCCTTCCTGTGGGCACAGGAGAACCTCTTTAACAGCAGTGTAAGTGGCCATGTGGTCAGCCAGGTCAGCTGCATGCCCTGCTAAAAGCCAGTCCTCTCTGGAGGTTGGCAGGGAGGAGCAGAAGTGACAGGGATGATATATGGATTATTCTTGTTTAAAATAATGAGGAAAAATTGCTTCTTATGGTCTCTTCCCTTCTATTTTTGAATGTGCATCACTCAGTAGTTGTGTCCCTTTCCAGACCACAGTTGTGTCTTAGTAAACCTTTTCCTGAGGGACAGCTTACACTTACTCTAACAATTTGCTGGATAGGTAATGCTGTATTAGCTTGTTTGCATCTACATGTCATTAAGGGAATCTTGATTCTGTGCTCCCAGTAGGAGCCTTGGAAGTGATAACTTTAAATTGTGGTTCTGTTTTAGATATTACTTCACTTCTACTTTCAGAATCAGGAGTTGTTGGTCTTGGTCCTATTCTTACCTTTTTTCACTTTCCTCAGTATTGTACCCTTGCCCAAGCTGTTGAACCTACCTGTTCATCAGGAAAAATACCCTTTTTTGGGGATACTTTTGTGGGATCTGACATGTACCAGAGCCAGTGCAAAAGATATAGGCAGAACTGCCTGGCAAGGTTCAGGGAGTAGCTGTGCTATGAGTCTTGTCCCCTTTGTGATGGAAGCAAGATCTTGGGTTTGGTGTCTTGCATCTCTTCAGCCTCATTCTTTTTAGTTAAATCACTCATATTGGGTCCCTTTGCAGACTCACAGCAGTGCTATTCTATAGCTGTCTTTAGCAAGTAGGTTTAATACTTACATGGCCAAAAACTGTAAGAGGACTCTATTTGAAATGACATGCCTTTTTTTTTTTTTTCCCCTCAGCAGCCACAATGCGCTGCCATGTGTTTTGTATGGTACATTGAGTAGTTAACTGTCTTACTGAGAACTTGTTCTGCACCCACTGCTGTCCAACACACCGTTTTAATTTGTGCTTTTGTTCAGAGACTGACATAATTCTTTTCTCTCTTCCACTCCAATAAAAGACATGCTTCAAATTTGAGTGGTTTCTTCCTTGAGTGACATAATTCTTATGCAGTCTTTCTACTAGACTGTGTCCCATCAGTACAAATTGGAGCAGATCAGCAGTGATACCTGTGGCATTAGGTAAAGGCATAAATAACTATGATCAAACTGTTCTCAACTGTGTCTGTGGCTTTAATAAAAGGAGGCCAAGTTCCTACTGCTTAGTTTATGCTGGCTTTAGTATTTGCCTGATCATCCAGCAAATCAGTTCAGCTTGCTAAAAGATGAAAGACTAATCTGGCAAAAAGTCTGTATTTTGGGTTTTTGTTTCGCTTTTA
Source organism: Agapornis roseicollis (assembly GCA_002631895.1). Lineage (NCBI taxonomy): Eukaryota > Metazoa > Chordata > Aves > Psittaciformes > Psittacidae > Agapornis > Agapornis roseicollis. The sequence goes on along the minus strand of NDXB01001718.1, from coordinate 10,911 downwards.
TTTTGCAGGGTTCAAAGACTGAATCGACTCGCTTTCTGATCGAGGGGTTTGGTAGAGAGGGGGGAAGAGGAGAGACTGCTTCCTCTTGCCAAGCAGCAACCATGTAATTCAGGTCAGCTGTGAAGCAAAAGGCTGGAAACCTGCATCCAGAGCTGATCTAACTGCTGGCTACTTGTTGGGTTGGTCTCCACCAGCTGAGCTCAACAAAAGGCCCATCACATGCCAGAGGGGTAGGAGGCAGGATCTGGCCAACAAGCTGGCTTAGACTGCCACTCTGAGCTACAGAGATGATGAGCAAAATTAACACTATAGTGCTGCATTGTATTGTACAGTAGTCCTTCGAGCAGTTATTCATATTGACGCAATTACTTGTATTCACACAGAGCATGTGCATCAAACTCTTCCAGAGTATTCTAGACCTGCTACTGAACCAGTATTGTGGGGTGTTTTTTGTGGCTTGCCCTTTGTGTTTTAGAGCTTCCCTTTTCTAGCATTGTTTCTGCAAGAGTTGTTTCAGTCGGAGCTACCTACTTTGGTTCTTTTCTTAAATAACCTGGGATCTTCTCTGATACCTTATGTCAATGAAATGCTATCACGAGAAGGTCTCCAGAGAGAATTATGACTGCATGCTTGTGCAGATGTGCCTGGGACATGTTACACTCCCCCAGTTTTCTTGGTACATGGCCAAACTAACTTATCTCATTTTGATGTTGTGTCATACACACTTTTAGTTATTGCGATTGGATCTAGCACTTCCTTCTCCTTTTGGCATTTTCTGCACAATGCTATTGTAAGAGCTATGTACTGATGCATGTCACGATTCTGATAAGCAGTAGGTTTGAATGAGGATTTTGGACAAGACGTTTGATGCTTGGTTCTAAAATAAATGTAAATAGCTCTGGTAAATGCTTGAGAACTTTCATTTTTACCTTGAGATTAAACTTCATACTTGAATTCAAATGTTGCATGCTAGTTTGCTCATGTTGGGTGTCGCTAGTGCCTTGCTTTCCTATGGTTCATTTGCAAAAGGTACAAAATATATTTGAAATCGAGGTGGTATTAAGTGTACCTGACTGTGTATGTCTGTAAGATGCAGATGTATTGGTGGTGAGGTAGACAGCTACTTTTATATGTGCAATAAAGGAAAACAGCAAATACCAAACGCAGAGAATGGCGTATTCAAATACATCCTTGTAATTTCAGGGGACTTAAAACACAATCAGTGGTCTTGGCAGACAGCCAAGGGCACAGGCAGCTTCTGGAACTCTTCCAGCCGCTAATGGAGTGTGGATTCTGATTAAATTTAACTGTGGCCACTGTGTCTTGGTCGGCGTGTTCCTCTGTGTTAAAATGTATGGGTTTCTAACTATTAATGTTTCACTTAAAAACCTGTTTTAATACTTGAAGGCAGCTTTACATGTATCCTTATGACATGGATTCTTCCTATAGGTTAAGTACAGTAAAGATTGAAACAACAGCATCATGTGAGAGGCTGCAGTCTACTACATCCTCTAGGGTTCTACTGTAAAAGCTAGCTGTTCTAAAACCTTTAAAATATGTCCTCCCAAGAAACACTGCTGCAGTTAGTTACGTGAAGTCTGTTTTGTTGACAGAATGAACTGGTTAAGAAAAAATAACGCCTGATATAGCAGAATTGTGTGGGAGATGGGGCCTTCAACAAGATTTCAGGCTTCTAGCTTGGACACAAGCCTGCTGGACCAGTTGTCTGCTCATCCATTGTACTACAGCTGAAATAGCTACAGGGAAATGGAATGATAGAGTGATGCCTTGTACTTGCTAGTGAAGGGGAGAACATCTTAAAGCAAGGTGGTAGAATGAAGTTGTTAATTTAGTTTGGAAGAAACGGAATTTCTCAAGCCTCAGACTCCAGAGACTGACTACTTAAGAATTGCTGGGCTCACATCAAAGACAAGTCTAGTTCTGCAAGTGCATTCCATTTAAAATAGCTACGCATGCTTTTTACTGTAATACTACAACTAGCTTGGGAGAAGAGGAAAGTAAATTGCTGTAGCATTTGTATGAGTGCTGGTATGAGCCTACAGGGTAGGTGGCCATATATTGAATTAGTTCAGCTCTCTACATAGAAGTACATCAGTGTGTTTTGGGGTTTTGGTGGGGGTTTTTGGTATTATGGGTTTGTCAGGTGAAGGAGCAGTAAAAGGTGAGGTAATTTTTTTTCTGAAAGTGTATTAGACATTTGATGCTAAGCCATTACTGTGTGTCTACAAAAGTGAATAGCTATGCCTCAGTAAACTTCTCGTAAAGAATTGTTGAGAAGCCTCTAAACAAGGCTGTATCTGTAAGAGAAAAGTAAGTCATCCATGTGAACAATTTGAGAAACTCTGGGTCTTGCTTAGCTGTTTTTGTTCCAAATAACTAACATATCATTTTACAGTAACGTAGCTGCAGGGATGCCATCGATAGGTTCCAGTGTCTTTGAACTGCCCTTGTCCTTCCTACGGTATTGTTTAATCCCGCAATTAAATTTGCAATGGTTTAGTGTTATTACATGTGCTGTGTTATTATGGCTAATGAATTTTAAATACTGACTTTTTATTTGTCAAAAAATGATGGCTCTGATTAATTGATGCATTTCTCTCTAGTCTCACTTCAGATCCTTGCACTGATTAGCTTGCAAATTGTTGGAAGTGAACAGGCAGAAGTCTGTGTGTAACAAGGCTAAGTTCCTGCTAAACTTCACGGGGTGTTTTTTATGAGACTCCAGCAATACTTACCACATTGTATATTTAAGTAAGACTTCTGTCTTGTGTTGTATTTTTAACTTTATGCTGGGGAGGTGAAATAAAACTATATGGTGAGGGGAGGCTATTGTGTGCAGAACAGTACCTTGACTCTTAAAGAAATGGGAATGTATATTGTGCAGAGATGCTAGGAAAATTAAATTACCTTGAGAATAGGGCGATTAAAACTAAAGGGAGGTAAAACTAGGAGCCATGCTCTCTCCCCACTGAAAAAGCATAAGGTTAAATGACTTGTTATCCTGATACATAGGGAGTATTTAAATACACTTATTCCAATGTGTTTTAAAATCAGTGTTCTAGTCTGAAGAAATATTGAATGCTTGGAAGACAAGTGTGAATGTCAGTTGGATGTTAAATATGCCAAGTACTAAAGTCTTATTTTAAGCACAGAGGTTTTGGGAGAAGACTAAAGAGAAAAATTGGATTACTTTTTAGTATTTCTGAGCTCCATTGTGTCTTGGGGATCAACTGAAGTCCTGCCTTTGCACTGTGGAACTACAAGGTAACTGATTTTGAAAGGCATTAGCTTCATTCTAAGCAACATCATTCTAGAATTGATGAGACAGCTAGTTCTACAGCTAATGCAAATTTAATGTTGTGGTGTAAATTACAGATATGAATATCTTTTGTATAAATGATGCACAGTGTGCAGCTTGTGGGTGTGAAAATTAACAAAATTAAGGCTGCATGGTGCTATTCAGGTCTTGGTAGTTCTTGTGTAATGTTCAACAGAAGTTTTGTTTTACAATTTAAATGTAACTTTATAGTTTTTATTATGTAACAGCCACCTGTATATAAGATGATAGCTGCTTGTCATTACATCATGAGTGTATGGTATACATAAATAACACTTGAAATGGTGAAAGAACAGTTGTTCTTGTATGTAGTTGTATTAACATTTTTGAGTACTTTCACCTAGCTGTCAAATCGGAACTGAACCTTTTAAAGTTGTCATGATGTGCCAGGTAAATCTTAACAGGTCCCTGAGTAGGTAACACAGAGCACTCCTGTGTCCAGCTAGCATTGTGGAAGAGCAGCAAATGTGTAGTTAGGATCATTTAGTGCTTCTTAGTTAAGAAGAGTTTCTTAATGTGAATCTCATTGTTTAAGATGCTTTTCTTTGTTTTTGAATCCTGGATTTGATTCCTTTTGCAAACAGAGCTTAGAAAGTCTTGTTCCTTCCTTCATTAGAGCTCTAACATAAAAGTTTGCTTCTCCAAGACAGTGATTGCTTCAGCTGATGGAGCATCATTTGTTCCTATGGGTCCTGTCTCTTGGAAAACCATTGGCTTGCATGAAGCAGGGAATCTGGCTCATTCTGCTCCTTCCTCTCAAAAAGCACCAAAAAGAACATATTGTGCCCAGCTCCCAGTCTGGCTTCTGCTTTTCTTTTCTTATTCTTTACTATGTAAATCATGGCGGGGAGAGGATGTACCAACTTAGAGTGGTAGCTGGAGGAAGCAAGCATGATTAAAGCAGTACCTAACATGTGGGTATTTCCAGTTTTCGCTATGTAGTGTGCTTTATAATTTCAAAGGTTGTTTAAGTTGCCTTTTGTCTGATAAGACCATTTCAAAGGACACTTTAAGTCTTTTAAAGGACACTTAAAAAATGAAAGCAAGGTGGAGCTGAGCATGGAAGTATGTTAAAGGAAGATGATACTCTGCAGCAAGTTGCTTACTGAAAATGCATTTCTCCTTGCTGTGCTGTGTGTGGAATGTGCAGGCAAAAATATTTGCTTTATAAGGCATCTTAAATAAGGCTTCTAAATAAAGTCCTTTTTACAATGACTACATTGGAAAATGAAACACTAAGCTGTAATCTTCTCCTCAGTATAGCTGTAAAGCTTTTTGCATTGTATTAATTGTCCCAGGTAGTATATAGCAGTACCACCTATATCCATGGGACTTACTGCCTGTTGCTCACATCAGTTAGTTAGTGCATATACCTGACCAAACCAATATCATAAGTAATTTGCATATCATCAGTTTGTCATAAACCAGCTTCATGTTGTTTACCTACAAAGCAGTTACAGTAATCCATTTTAAATGGCATTAGCAAGAGTTTCCGAGATGCTCGGGGTCCTCAATTGCAAAATTACATAGATGGCACAATGTATATGAAAGGATCAGGTTACAAATAAGCAGTTATTAATTCCTTTAGGAAATGCTTCAGCTCAAAACCTGTATAAAGATGATCTGTAGACTTAAATATGCCAAATGTCTGATGAAAATGGTCTTAAGTTTGCTCCCTCCTTGACTTCTCATTTATTTAAATCTGTTTGAACCAAGACCCTGACTCCTTTGATTTATTTATTACCATTTTTTTAGTCCAGTTGCCTGCTGTTGTGTGAGGCTGTGACTGAGTTGTCTTTGCTTGGGGCTTGGCTAATACAAAATGAGGAGCAGTGCTGTCCTTTGAGGGTGTGTGGCACCTTGTTTAATGGTAGGAATGCCATTAGAAAGACATGTTGGAAGGAAAATGAAATTCTTGTACTGGCAGAGAGATGATTTGGGTCTTCGGGGCTGCAGAGTGCTGGGTGCAAGTGGTTTGACAGCAGTACTTAATTATCATCAGTCAGTAAATAATGGAAGCAGTTAACCTCAGCTTGAGGAGTTACATACTGACTGCTTCTACTGCAGGCTATTAGTTCAGCACTAGCTCTGGTTATCTTGCTGCTTCTGGTACTTTTTTGGTTGTTTCTGTGGTGTGGGGGTTTTGGTTTTGTTCTTTTTTACAGTAGTGTTCAGACATACGAGTTACCAAAAAGGATAATGGAAGTGTTTTTCATGGCTTCACTTCAGAATGTTGAAGAGAATGGTTCTGTTCACCTGCTTGTGACAGGTATACTCAAAAATCTTTCTGTATTTTAAACCTTATCTGATTGAAGGAGCTTCTCCAAAATGCAGAAAGCAAGAGTTTGGCTGCCCCTCACCCCTCCCACATGCTTCCCATACATGAAACTTCATACACAAGTTTAATTCCTCAATACATAAATCCCTCTCTAGGCTCTGCTGTTGTAGTGCTTCTGCTGGAGAGCTTGACTTTTTCTTGCTCCAAAGCTGCATCTGTAACAGAGGAAAATAGACAGCTTGATCACTTGCCTAGGGAGTAACTGATGTGATTAAAAGAGGAACAGGTCAGTTTTTGAGTTAGTGCAGCACGGTGTGCGTTCATGAGCTGCTGACTTACTTATTCCCTTCCAGGGAAATCCTTTTCATTCCCCTAAAAGGAGATTTCATCTTCACCTCCTTCCTAAACTCTCGTATGTTCCAGATTTTGGAGTCATCACATGCTTGAAATGAAAACCCATGCTAGTGCTCCTATATCTTATCCCACAGCTGTGAATTCATCAGTTTTTGAAAGCAGACATATGTTTAGCTTATCTGCAAAAACATTTTTAAAATAAATAGCATCGAGATAATGGTAATGCTTCTAACTAATCGTACCCTTGAGCACAAATGCACTGGTTTGTCCTGTCATCTCTTTGAAAACATGTGTTTGCCAGATCAATCTTGTTTCCCTTTTGAAGCCTTTTAAGCCTAATCTTGATTTAGTATGTGTCATGTATGATTGATGTAGAGGTGCTGTCTCTTTATTCAGAGTGGTTCACAAGTAACAAACTACTGCCATGCACTTGTTTGTTATAATAGTCAGGGTTTGAAAATAAAACAAAGTGTTCTTGTTTGAATGGCTTTGTGTAGTTTGTCAATAATCCACATAGACCCAATCCACATGTCTATGAGATTGTCAGGTGGCTTGAATTCATTCACTTTCACTGAAATACTCCATAGTTTAGATGATAACTCCAGGGTGTGTGTGTTTGTGTATTGATCTAAGTGGGGTTTTTTTAGATTCTCATATAAATTACCTATGTGGAAACTATTTATTCTAGCACTGATACTTTGCAGCGCGAGAAGGAGTTGGTAAACAAATGAATTGCAGATACCACTTCAGATGTTGAAAACAAAAATCTGGCAGAGATTTAGGGCCTAATTTAAGAGGCAATGGAAGTATTTTAAATTATTTCAGAAGAACACAGGTGACTGGATTCCCAGGGTTGTCATTTGTTGGGGTAGTTATCTGAAAGTGATGTGTTGAGGAGGACAGCCCCAACTTTACATTGAAAGTGATGGACGTGAAACTAGTGACAACCATTCAAGAGAGAGGTCCTAGTACTATGTGAGCATTCAATAGGAATCAAACAAGCAACTGTCTTGAGTTACTAGAAGATGAATAAACCAGGAAACGTTGCTGTGCTACTGTGTAAATCCAGCTTGTATCCACATTTTGAATGCTCTGTGTAGTACCCTCCTGCTAAGAGGTACAGTAAAGCTTAAAGATCAGTTGGGGGCAACAAAGATGATCAAAGATATGAAACAGCTTAGTAAAGATGAAGAGTCAAGGTTTGTTAGGCTGGGATAAAGATGACTGAAGGAGATGTGAAGTCTCAAAAGTCAGGAGTTAAACTGAGGACTGGGTAGGAAGTGATTTTTGACTTTTTCTATGAAGGACATAACAGCCAGGTTCAAAACCATCAAGTCACAGTTCATGCAGCAGGTTTGAGTTTTTACAGGGTATAAGCTAACAATCTTTAATCACAAATCATTGTGGCATACTACAGTCATGCTGTCTACATTGCGGGAGCAGCACTGAATTTTAAACTGTCAAGGTGGTAGACATCTGCTTTTCCTATTACAACTTATTCGTACTCCAGTTCAAAATAAACATATATTTTCTGTATTTCTTTAAACACCTTCTAGCACAGTATAAACTTCATTGAATTCTAGTTATCTTGCTGTAGTGAGTTTGAAAACAGTCAAATATAATGCTACATTTGTTTTTAATGTTCTTTTTTTGCTTGCCTTAAAAGCTTTCCTAGCTAATTCTTCAGTTTGGTTATGTTTTTTATATTTGTTATTAAAATAGTCTAATAAAAATACTACTGATGGAGAAATACTGTGATACGTAGTTACTTGTATGGGTTCACACAGGGAGTGCCACCTGAAGCTTGATGTTCCCTTCTTCAGTTTAACCTGTGAGACTGCAGTCAGTTTTATTACACTAGAGAAGGCTCATCACTGTGAGGGAGGCAACTGATAATAAAGGCTTGTGTTTAGTCTATGCTTTACCATCTAATCTTGGTGCTTGCAGCAGTCTACCCGTGTAATCACAGTGATAAACCTTACTTTCCTTTGTAAAAGGACAGAAGGAGGTAAAGTTCTGCTGAAGAATTTATTGTAAGTAATCTTGCCCTTGTACTTGACATATACCACCTCATCTAAAATTAAAGGTTGTTTCCTTGATTCAAGTAGTGTAATCAGCAGCTAGGTTAATAGCTTTTCTCAAGCACATGATTTTTATGGTCAGTGCGTTTCAAAACTTTGCCTCAAGTGCTGAATCATCCAGCAATGGCAGTGGTTGCATACGTGGATTACTGGCAGATATATGTATTTCTGCTGCTGTGTTAGCTTCTCTTTTTGAAAATGTAACTGATATCTGGTCTTGTGTGGAGTGAATCGTTGCCATTTGCTTTGTGTTTCGAGATGTGTAAGAATGAATTGCAGTTTTAATTTTTTCCTACAGGTTTTATCTGAGGAGGTGAATAAAGTCCAAAATTAAAGTGAGTTTTTACCACAGTCCAAAGCTGCCACTTGTTCTGTTTAAGCCTTAATAAAAGAAAATGTAAAGCTGAAGTGAAATAAAGGAATTGCAGCAAGTGATCAGAGGTGGGCACTGTGTAATCTCTTTACAGTATCTAGCAAAACCAGTAAAGTTGCTTTGTTGCTTTTACTTGGGCTTTAACAGGATCAGGATCTGAGCAGAGTTACTAACCTGACTTTTTTAAATTATATAAAACATCAACGTATTACTGATTACTTATTTACTTCTCCATGATGTTGTGTAGTTAAAGGCTTTCTGTTCAGTGTGCTTTTGTTATTTATCATAGAATAGGTTGTATTGGAAGAGACCTTCAAAGGCCATCTAGTTCAGCTCCACTGCTGTGAGCAGGTACGTCTTCAACTGGATCAGGTTATCCAGAACCACATCCATCCTAGCCCTGGATGTCTCCAGGGATGGTGCATCCACCACTTCTCTGGGCAGCCTGTGCCCTCAATTTAAAGAATGTTTCCCTCACATCCAGCCTGAGTATTCCCTTTTCCAGTTTAAAACCATCACCCCTCATCCAATCGCAACAGGCCCTGTTAGAAAGTTTTTCCCCATCTTTCTCACAGGCCCCTTTTAAGAACTGAAAGGCTGCAATAAGGTCTCACTGGAGTATTTTCTCCAGACTGAATACCCCCAGGTTCCTCTGCCTTTCCTCACAGAAGAGGTGCTTCGTCCCTCTGATCAGTTTTCGGACCCTTTTCTTGTCTCTCTCCAACAGGTCTGTATCTTTCCTGGAATGAGGACTCCAGAGCTGGACACAATACTCCAGCTGGGGTCTTGCCAGAGCAGAGCAGAAGGAAAGGCTTTTCATTATTTCTGAGTATTTTAATAAACAAGAGGCTTTCATATGACCACATCAAGTTTACATGCTTTGTATTATGTTCATGGTTAACTTGAAGTGTCTAGGTAGTTTGTGATCAGATTCTATGTCAACACTTGTAGTATGGGGAACAAACAAGAGGAGTTAGAGATGTGTGCACATCTACAGGGATATGATACAATAGGCATCACAGAAACATGGTGGGATGGCTCCTGTGGCTGGAGTGTTGGAGTGGAAGGTTACAGGCTCTTTGGAAAAGCCAGGCCTGGCAGGCAGGGAGGGGGAGTTGCCCCTTATGTTAGGGATAGGAACTCTGTCTGGGCACAGGTGAGCAGTTAACAGAGAGTTTGTGGGTCAGGTTAAAGGGAGAACAGCAATGGGTGACATAACTGTGGGGATCTGTTACAGATCGCCTGATCAAGAGGAATCTGTGGATGAAGCACTCTATAGACAGATAGGAACAGCCTCACACTTGCAGGCCCTTGTCCTCATGGGGGACTTCAACCACCCAGACATCTGTTGGAGTGACGGTACAGCCTGGCACAAACAGTCCAGGAGGTTCCTTGATTGTGTGGAAGACAACTTCCTTCTGCAAGTAATAGAGGAGCCAGCAAGGAGAGGTGCCCGGCTTGACCTTGTGCTCACCAACAGGGAAGGGCTTGTTGGAAATGCGACACTCCAGGGCAGCCTTGGATGCAGCGATCATGAGATGGTAGAATTTGAGATCCTCAGGACAGTGAGAAGAGCGTGCAGCAAACTCACTGCCCTAGACTGCAAGAGAGCACACTTTGGCCTCTTCAGGAACCTGCTTAGTAAGGATCCATGGGATATAGCCCTAGAGGGCAGGGGGGCCCAAGACTGTTGGTTGATATTCAAGGATCACCTGCTACAAGCTAAGGAGTGTTGCATCCCAACTAGAGGGAAGTGCAGCAGGAGGGCCAGGAGACCTCCTTGAATGGATAAGTAGCTGCTGAGGAAACTTAGAGGGGAAAGAAGAGGCTTATGAAAGGTGGAAGGCAAGGAGAGGTGGCCTGGGAAAGAATACAGGGATGTTGTTTGGGAAACTAGGGACCAGGTGAGGAAAGCTAAGGCCCAGTCAAATTCCATTTAACAGTACTGGAGTGGATAGCATGTACTCACTGGGTGGTGGCTAAAGGGCAATGGAAGAGGTACTATAAGGCTGATTCCACAGCAGAACTGACTTCAAGAAGATGCTAAGTATTTTCGGATGTCAGAAACATTTTGAGAAGCTTAAAGTTTAAATGTGTTTTAAGTCTAAGGAAAGAGAAAACTGTGCTTACAGTCTAAAAGACATCCTGGGCAAAATTAATCAGAACGTGTCCTTGCAAATTAGTTATTGATTACAATGTGTTGAGGTGGGGGGATGTGGAGAGAGATGCCGCACTTTAAAAATGCGTGCTGAAAACATTTGTTGAAGTGAATGAGAGATCAGGTTAGTCCTAAACTTAATGGTACCAACAAATCTTTAGAAAAGACCTCAAAATTAATTACCTGATAATAAAGCAAGCTGTTACTGTCTTCTATTCCTCCAACACATGTACAGACTGTGTGCAATTATAAGGTTTGAGTCTTACGCTTGTTTTCATGTTGAGTTTTTTTTTTTTTTTGAGTATTTTC